>JAAAKG020128395.1:0-37877 GCA_010014905.2 Druon quercuslanigerum
AATGGATTTTAATTGTGTCGTAAAAAAAAATTCGCAAAAATGTGCCTTTTTTTGCACGAATTAACGTTACCCCCCCCTTAAAGAAGAGTATCTGTGCAGAAGCTAAATTTACAACATTACAAGCAGAATCATTTAAAAGGTTAGAAAATTTTGAGCCGACATCATTTTAAGGATTGTGTGAAAAAATATATAGCTTCAAAGTTAAAAGTTTTTTTTTAGCAAATTAAACATTTTGAAATATTGAGATCAACAATTCAAAAAATCTAGCAAAGTGCTCCTAAAAATTTAGAAAATAATGAAATCAAGAAAAAATCCTGCTCTTCAAATTTAAATCAAGAGCACGAGTAACTATGTATTACCGAGGAGTCATACCGGGGACCCGAACAAAACGAAACATTCAGTTCCATTTAGGTGTGTTATGTTATCAGTTATCTAAACAAAAGTAAACTCTCTTTTGGTTATAAATCTATTAAATAAACACAGAAAGCGTCCATTGGAAATTTCAGGTTGTTGATAATCATGTTAATTGAAAATTCATCTTTTTCGTTAAAAATTTCATAATTTTGTTGCAAATTCTTGTTTTGTTGATAATTAATTATTTTACCTGAAAATTTAATTATTTCAGTTGATAATCTAACAATTTTGTTGAATATTAAGTTGTTTAATTGAAAATCTAATTATTCAAGTTGGACATTTCTGTTTTTTTCAGTTGCAAATACATTTTTTAACGAAAATATATGTATTTAGTTGAAAATTAATCTTCTTGGTTGAAAATTAAACTGTTCCTGTTAGGGATATATCAGTTATAGTAGAAAATTCATCTTTTCAGTAAAAAATGTAACAATTTTTTTAAATTTTGTTTTTATTTTAATTAATTATTTCATCTAAAAAATTAACTTTTTTAGTTGAAAATTTAAAAATTTAGTTGAAAATTCATGTACTTTGTTGAAAATCCTTCTTTTTTGGTACAAAATTAATATTCTTGCTTTAAAATTCAACATTTTCAGTTAAAGATTCATGATTTGATTTGGAAATTCGTCACTTTGTTTGAAAATGTATCTGTTATTTTTTTGAAAATTCGTTTTTTTTTCGTTTGAAAATTTATGTTTGTTAGTCGAAAATTCAAATGCTTGGTCGAAAATTCATCTTTCTTATTTGATAGTTTAATTGTTTGGTTGAAAATGTAATATTTTTTCATAAAGTGTTAGGAACTTGAAGCGTTTTAAATTAAATTTATTATAGTATTAACAATAATTAACTCCCCTATTTTCGTAAAATCTTACGATTTCCCTAACACCTGGAAAATATATTTCGTTGAAAATATTATTATGTTTAATATGCAATGAATTTTAATAAGATTCAATAAATAATTTTAATAAGAAGATTAAATCAAAATTTCCCATAACTATTGTTCAAATTCATGGACTTTAGGTACCAAAATTCAAGACATGATTAATGATGTCTTTAGTATTATTTAGTTATTTAATTATTGGATCGTGATGGCATATTTACAAATATCTTGTAATATAAATTGTCGAAGCTTTCTAAACTATAAATATTATTTTGTTATATTGTTAAAAAATGAATTATTTTGTTATAAAGTCATCCTTTTTTCGTCGAAAATTCAACTTTTGGTTGAAGATTGAACTTTTTTGTTGATAATTGTTCTTTTTTTGTTAAAAATTAATTTTTATGATTGAAAATTTAGCCATTCTATTTTGGTGTAATTAATTATATTTTTTATTGGAAACTCATCTTGTTTAGTTACAAATTTTACTCTTTTTTTTAATTCGTTTTTCAACTTTTTAGGTAAAAATTAACTTCTTTATTGCAAAAACAAATACTGCAATACAAATATTGCAAATAATCCTCTTTTTGGCTCAAAAATTGAATTATTTTATTGAAAATTTGTCTATTATTTTGGTACAAAAATCAACTATTTGGTTGAGATTTCAAAGTATTTTGTTTAATGCTAAAATCCTTTCCGTAGAAAAATGAACTATTTTGTTGAAAATTCGACTTTTTTGTGATTGAAAATTGAACTATTTCATTTTTTTGTTCAAAATTTATCCTTTTTATTTAGAAACCAAACAGTTTGATTAAAAATCCATGCACCTTGTTAAAAATTAGTTGAATTAAACTTTTTTTCTATTTGCAATTAAAATATTTTTTCTTTGACATATCAACTGTTATCTTTCTTGGTTACAAAATAACGGCTTTGTTTAAAATTGAGCTTTTCTGGTTGGATTTGCAACTTTTTTTGTAGGAAATTAATTATTTGATTGAATTTATTGTTAAACACAACTATTTGGTTAAAAATTAACTTTTATGTTGAAGATTCATCTTCTTGGATTTCAAAGTCAACTGTTTTCTAAAACGTTCGACTTAAAACTTATACTAATTTATTATTATAGCTCAATATAATAATCAATCTTTTTCATATAAACTAAAAATTCAACTATTTCGGTTGCTGAAAACATGACTTTTCTTTCATTCGTTTTATTGTTGTTGAAAATTAATTTTTATTGCTGAAAATACAACTTATCTATTTTTGGTTAACAATGCATCCCTTTTCGTTGAAAATTCAACTATTTGTTTGAAATTTTTTTCTTTTCTTAGAAAGTAAATCTTGGTCGAAAATGATTTTTTTTAAATTCCTTTATTTTTTTAGAAATTTAATTATTTTGTTGAAAATGCAACTATTTGGTTGAAGATTTAACTATTTTGTTGAATATTCGTTCTTTATTCGCTCTTTATTAATTTGTAAACCAAACAAAATATATTTTAATGTATTAAACGAGATAATATAATTTTTTTGTGGTAATTTATGCCACTTGATGGCGGCTTTGAACACCTAAATAATACAAGATTTAAAAATATTTGGTCAAAAATCAATTTATACGTGATTTATAGGACATTTCTGATAATAAATCGAAAATCAGTAGTTAAAACTGAAAAATGGTGGTTTTTGATCCGTAATGGTGGTTTATCATAACTGTTTCGTATTCAAAAAAAAGTTTAAGTAATTATTCTACTAACTTTCTTTTTTTAGAAGCTCTAAAAATGGAAGACTTTTATTAATTGCTCTATTATTTATATATATTCTCAAGATTTCATTATGTATTTTAATTCCAGGATTTTTGACCCTGATTCGACTCAAATTGGTCAGTGAAGATATTATATCGGAACATAGAATTTCTAAATACGAGAAACTATTGTGAGAATTGGACTGTTTTCAGTATGTTGACTGCGGTATTTTTTACGCTTTATTGTCATATTGATGATTTTTATCATTTGAAGAAATGGAAGGAGAGCTTCAGGAAGTACACGATGTAGGTTAAAAGATATGCATATTTTTTCATTATAGAAAACACGAAGGGGTCAATTATTTCTTTGAATATTAACAAACATTTTATTTGCAGGTGTTAAATAGCAAAGAAATACACAGATTTATCAGACTGTAAAATTAAATCACGGCAAATTAAACAAAATTGCAACTTCGCTTGATGAGCCACTTCTATGCCGGTCTTCTTCTGTCTGGTTTTTTCGAAGGTAAAAAATGTACCTATCTTTTTTAAAAAAATTGCATTATTACAGAACACTATTTTCACTTGTGTTATATTTTTTGCTTGTAAACGGCGCAGTCGAAAAAAAATTTTCACTTTCTCATTATACCTATTTTCAAACTTTTTCGCTAGATTGGTTAAGTTACATATCCAGAATCTCGAAAATTAAAATTTCAAAAAATGGTTGCAAATTTCACGTTTCACTTATAAATAATATTTATAAGTGACTTCAGAGAATTTTCGAGATTTAAAGAATAATAAAATATTTTGTTTAAATTCCCGAAATATAAAGTTCACAAATATAAGCAATTACACTTTGTTAGAAATGTAAACTAATTTTAATTTTAATAATTTACTTAAATTTATATATAAAAAAATGTAAATTATTTAAATTTGGGAATTTTCTAGTTCGGATATTTTATAATTCGGTAATATTATAAGCTGTCGAAAATTTCATTATTTTGGAATTTTCCAATTCGGTAATATAAACTTTTCGGGAATTTTATTTTTTTAGAAATTCTATTATTAAGAAATTTTATAATTCGGGAATTGTATTATGCGAGAATTTAAAGTATTTGAAGGAATTCATAGACTTTACCAGACCTATGCGATTTTACAGGATCTCTAAAGATTTTAATAAATGAATATTAACCAAAGAATATTAACAAAATGTTAATGAATTTGCAAGATTTTAAGCTTTCTTACCAGATTGAAAAAACGCAATAAAGTTTTTAAAAAATGTTGGGTTCCACCAGATAGTGGAATTGGTGGAGAATTTTATTATTTTGTGGAAAGATCAATTTTATTATTTGAAAATTCAACTGAATTTTAAAAGATTTGTCTTCTTGACTTTTAAATTTAACTTTTTTTGGTTAAAGTTTAATCTTTTTTATCAAACAGTTACATTTTTAACCCAAAAAGTTGAAATTTCTACAGAAAAAGGCGGATTATCAAACAAAAAAAACAAATTTTCAACAAAACAGTTAAATGTTTAACTCGAGAACATGAATTTTTAATGGAAAAGTGAATATTCAACCAATCAGCTGAATTTTGAACAAAAATTACGAATTTTCAACTAAAAAAAAGTAACTCTTAAGAAGGTTTTAACTAAAGACTTAAATTATCAACGAAGAATGTAATAGCTAATCCTTCAACAAAAGCAGATTTTAATTGAGATGAAAAAAGCGATAGATTTAACCATAAAAATACGAATTTTCAGCAGAATACGTCATTTGGAACTAAATATCTTACATTTTCTACCAAATTCTTGATATTTTTAAGTCTAAAATACGAATTCTCTAAAAAAAAAATCAGTTGAAGTTTCAACAAAAAAGTTAATTTTCAACCAAAAGATAATTTTTCATCAAAATAGTTGACATTTCAACCAAAAAAATGTTGTTAATCAAGAAATAAAAATATCCAAATGTCGAGTTTTCAGGCGAAAAAAATGAATTTTCAACAAAATAATTCAATTTTGAACCATAAAAGATCAATTCTAAAACAAAAATGGTTAGATGGTCTTATTTCGTTCTCTAAAGTCAATTTTCCATTGCACACCTTTTTATTACAGACTATACACTTTTAAATTCGGATACACATCATTTTAATACTTGAAAAATTTCCTGACACTATTTTTTTAAATATGCGACACTATTTAACAGTATTTATGATATCTGAAGTGAGTCTAGAGGCCTGTCATTCTGATTTAGAATTTATCTATTGATTAATTAATTAATTGATTAATTTTCCTCTCCTTTACGCTTAAGCTTTCAATAACGACGAGCTCTTACCGATGACGGTCTGAATATAAACGATTACAAGTAGAAAAAACCATATGTTTTAACATGTAGGAGTTTACAATTTTGTTTTCTTCTAATAAACTTAACTTTTTAGATAATTTCTTTATTAATTGAGGAAAATGAACACTTCTTATTTGAAGATTTTCCGCGATTATTTGAAAATACATATGTGTGCATTGATATATGCTTATTTTAAATCATTTTTTAAAGAAAATGGATTTCCATGTCTAAATTATGTTTGTTGATTCATTATCTCACCACACGAGTCAATGCGATTCAAATGATACGATTGAGTGGTATTCTGATGAAAGAATTTTGATTGAAAAATATTTGAATTTGACAGTTTATAGTCGACAACTCTTAGTCTGTCGACTTGTAATCAAAGTATAATAAAATGCTTTTATTTATAGCATTTGCAACAAAATTGATCATTTTTTTAATACCTGTCACTGTATATAGGAAGCAATGCAAGAATTTATTATTGCTTGAAAATTAGTGAACAATGATCGGTTTTGAATACGATCGTTTTCGACGGTTTATTTATTTTCGATTCGAAATGTATAAGAAAATTCTAAATATGTCCAAAGATCGTCATACAAAGAAATGTTACTTTTTTATTTTGTTTCGCAGTGTCCGCAGTGCTTATGAACATTTCGGCACATTTCCTTTTGATTTTTGGGTTTCGTATATATTTTTAATGATTTAATTTATACTGATAAATGAGACGAATTATAAAATTTCTCAATTAAAGCAATTTAAAAAATTTTCGTTTTTAAAAATATTATTTAATTATAAAAACACAATAATCAAATATCTGTATCAAAGAAATTTTCAATTAATGTTTAAAGTATTTAAAAATTATTTGACGGGCCGAGAATAAATGCGGTGTAGAATAAGTTGCAGAAGAGAAGAGGTTTCAGTTTTCGTGTCAACGCAAAGAAGAGTTTGAAAACTTAAGCTTAATGTCTCGTGTTGATATTGTGATTTTGAAGTATTCATTGTCTGCTTCTATTAGATTTTTATTATAAATTTCGTCTTCTTTTTTTAAGGAGTTTTATTTTTTGTTATATTATGTGAAACTAATGACAAAACTACTCAGTAGTTAATTATGGATAAAAATCAATATAACATTAGGCCTAATGTTTAAAATTTTTCTTCATTATATTACATAAAATGCATAATGCTATTATGTATTTGAAAACTAGTTGTAAATTTGATCGGCAGTTTTTCCATTTTATTTGTATTTATATAACATTTGTGATTTGTTAAACAATGGAGAAAATAACGTTTTCATTTCAATCAATTTAAGAATAGACATTTTTATTTAAATAAATTACTTCGATGTCAGAAATTTAATTGAGATTGATGTAAAAAAAATCATTTGTTGAGGGCAGAATACTATTTTTTATTTTGTAAATACACAAAATTATTTATAAATTATTTAACAGAAGAAATATTTCTGAATTATAATATACATTTCTTACATCGTTCGTTACGTTGAATTTTTTTGGTTGAAGATTCATCGCTTTAATTTAAAATTTATTTTCGCTTTTTAGGAAATTCGTCTTTTTTTGCAGAAAATTCATCTTTTTGGCATAAAATTCAACTATACCAGTTGAAGATTCATCATTTTAGTTAAAAATTCATAATTGAGGTTGAAAATTAATTTTTTAACTGAAAATTTAATTGTTCCAGTTTTAGTTGAAAATTGATCATTGAGAATTAATAAATAAAATAAAATAATTGAGAATTCGACTATTACCTTGAAAATTCACGTATTTTGTTAAAAAACTGATTTTTTTTGTAAATATTTATCTTTTTCTTTAAAAGTTAATCCTTTTGTATAAAAATTCTTCTTTTCGGTTAAAAAATCAATTATTTCAGTTAGATATTCGTCCTTTTTGTTTAAAATTCATCGTTGAGGTTGAAAATAAAATTATTTGGTTGAAAGTTAATGAAAGTTATGACAGTTGCATACTCCTTAATTCAAAAATTATCCTTCTTATATAAAAAAATCGTCTTTTTGGATAGAAATTGATCTTTTTGGCAAAAAACAATTATTCTAGTTAAAGATTCATCATTTCAGTTAAAAATTCATATTTTTGGTTAAAAACTCAACTATTCCAATTTTGGGTTTTGGTTATATTTGTTTATTTATAAAAAAAATGGAAATCCAAAATTAAAAATCGCACTTCACAATTCTCTGGAAAATTTTATACAATTTTTTATAGCAAAATCGGTCAACATTTTGTGGCTGTATACGTTTTTTAAAACCAAAAAAGTAAGTTTTTCCTTTCTGACGCGAACGTATTTTCCCACGTCATTTTTAATTAATTTAATAAATTTAATTAAATTCAATTATTTTTATTATTTACTTTTAGCCTAATTTTGAAGAAAGTATAAAACTACTAATATTTCTTTATTTCTTCAGTTTCACGCAGGCCTGCTTTGAATTAATCCTGGAATCCATATTGTTTGTAGGATTCATTTCTAGCTACTTTGTTGGTTTATGGCAATTTTGATCGGTTGAGAACCTAGGTACGAACTCGAAGTGTCAAATTAATTAAAAGATTAATTTAAAACAGGCCTTCGTGAATAGGTACCCTAATAGTACTGAAAAATAGTTTTAGTTTTAACTATAATAAAATTGAGATTGAGTTAAAATTCGCGGGTTTTTTACTACTAGAGTCAAAAAGGTAGCCATGATTATTAAGAATACATCCGGTCCACTGCGGTCCAGTGTCCACGCGGTTTTTCGCCGACCTCGCCGACGTTGACGTTCATCGAACGGGAAATAATTAAAAAAATTTCTGAGTTTTAGAGTGCAGTTTTTGGCCTTCTCAGTGGTGTTAATGTTATAAAAGTGATTACACTGTTTGGCAGAAATGGCTCGGTATGGGCAGAGACCCGAAAATGCCCTCAAACGGGCGAATGGTGAGTACAACCTTGTTCGGCACCTGACATTACAACATGGCTGATAATACTTTTATGCAAGATATCCTGACCCATTACTCTTCGAAAATTGCAAAAGGTCCAGCACTTTGCTTAAAGTGTTTCTTTCCATTCTAATATGCTCGTCAAATGAATTTGCGATCAACCTAACCTATTCCGTTTCGATCTATTTCTGGGATTCCTGGCCTTCATGGTTGCATATTATAATTTGAAAAACATATGCTTCTAGAAGTTTTAAAGATTTGTGTATATGTAGTTTATCCTTATATCGTACCTCATAAGACAAATTTCGTAGACAGATTTCGTTTTTACTGTTTTTTTATTGAATACCTATGTAACTTTATTTTGAGATGCTCCAATTGTATGACAATTGAGCCTGACAGTGGCATGTTATTTTTTTTGTAATAAGTGTTTCATAATAGTTGTGGAGATAAATTTCATATTAAAATAATAGCATTTAATAAAGGGTAAATTCATGATTGTATGGATTTTGAAAGTTGATATTTAAAAAAAATTAAAATTGCGATTTAGATTATTTCTGAGTCAATTTATATTTTAAAGGTTTGTCGCTCAAGTTTCTTGATAGTTTTAAAGTGTATACAAAGTGGCTACAGGTCAGAAAAAACCTGGAAATCAGGGAAAAGTCAGGGATTTCGAACTAAAATTGCAAAAATCAGGGTATTTCTGTAAGAACAGGAGGGTTTCTACCTTATCTAGAAAATCTTTTTGATTGAAAATTCATGTGTTTTGTTAAAAATTCGTTTTTTTTGGTAAATGATTAATCTTTTATTCAAAATTCTTGTTATATGCAAATCCAAAAGTTTGTTGGCAATTTTTTCATCGTTTTTACTAAAAAAAACCTTGCTTAGTTGAAAATTTAACACATTTTGAAAAGTTGCCTTTTTTTGGTTTTTTTAAATTTTGTTTGTTTGACATATCAGCTATTACTTTTTTTGCGTAGAGTATATATTTTTCGCAATGAATATATAATACTTGGTTGAAAATTACATTTTTTTTGTTTAAAATTCATGTCTTTGGTTGAAGAGTCATCATTTTAATTGAAAATTAATTGTTACGTTGAAAATTATTTTTTTTTAACTTCATAATTTTAGTTCAAAATTCATGTTTTTGCTTAAATATGAATATTTTTAACTAAAAATTCAGGTTAAACTATACAATTTTTGATTGAAAATTCAATTATTCTAGTTAGACATTAATAATCTTAGTTAAAAATTCATCTTTTTAGTTGAAAATTTATTTATGTTTTTGACAATTCGTGTATTTTGACAAAAATCTATCTTCTTGTTTTAAAGTTAATCTTTTTGGTCAACAATTCAACTAATCCAGCTAATAATTCATTTTAGTTTTAAAAATCATATTTTTTGTTAAGAATTCACGTATTCCATATAAGGATTATTAATTTTAATAAATAATATATCATTTTGGTTGAAACTAAATTTTTTCATATTTTAATTGAACTATTGTTTGAAATTCAATCTTCTTGTTTTTAAAATTGATATTTTTGGTTGAAAATTCGAGCATTTAAATTAAATATTCACCATAACAGTTACAAATTTACTTTAGTTTTATTTTTGTTAAATATTCATTTTTTGGTTTAAAGTTCATCTAATCCAGTTAAAGATTCATCTTTTTGTTTTAAAATTCAACTATTATATTTTTGGTTTAAAATTTATATTTTTTCGTTTAAACCTTAACTATTTGGTTGAAATGTTTTATTTTTTAGTTGAAAATTAAATTATTTCCTTGAAAGTTTATGTGTTTTGTTGAAAATCGTCTTTTTTGGTAGAAAATTAATTTTTTGTTTAAAAACTTATCTTCAAAAATTCATCTTTTTGGTTAAAAATTCAAGTATTCCAGTTAATATTCATAATTTTAGTTGGAACGTAATTTTTTTGTTAGAACAATACTACTGGGATAAAAGTTTAACTCGTTTGTTGAAAATTCATGTTTGGGTTTAAAATTCATCTATTTCAGTTAAAGATTCATAATTTTATTTTTGAAAATGTATTACTTTTGTTGAAAATTTGTTTCCGTTTTTTGGTGAAAAATTAATTTTTTAATATTAATTAATTTCGTTTTGGTAGAAAGTTAATCTTCTTGTTTAAAAATTCATCTGTTTAGTTTAAAATTCATCGTTTGGTCGAAAATAAAACCATTTGTTAGAAAGTGCAACTCTCCTATTGAAAATGTACTTTTTTGGTATAAAATTAATCTATTCCAGTTGAAGTTTCATAATTTCAGATAAAAATTCCTCATTTTGGTTGTAAACATTTTTTTGTGGAAAATAATTTTTTGTAACTAAAAATGTAATTATGTAATTTGTTTGAAAAATAATATTTTTTAGTTAAAAAAGCAACTTTATGGTTGAGAATTCATGTATTTTTTGAAAAATTAATCTTTGGCTAAAAATTCAACTATTTGATTAGAAATTCATTCATATATTTCCAAAGATTTCAATGAATTTTCAAGAAATTTAAAAAATGTCAAGGGATTTCAAATTATCTTAATGATTGTAAGAGATTTTAACTTTGTATTCAATTGTAAAGAATTTCGGAAGATTTTATAAGATTTCCGAGGATTTCAATAATTTTATGGGATTTTAAAATTTCTCAATGTATTTTAATAAATTATCCAGTATTTGAGGAAATATCAAATTTTGTAGAAGTTTGCGGGATTTTATAATATTTTATTTGAATTCATTTGGAATTTGACCAACATTCTTATTAATTTGTCCTAAATTGTTTTATATGGAATTCTCTTGAATTTTTTATTTTGCTTGAATTAATCTAAATTTAATTAAGTCACAGGATTTTTTCGATTTTAGTTTTGTTTTTGTTTAATTCATCTTGAAATCTTTTAAACTAACCCTAAATTCGTAAGCATTAATTCAAATTCTTTTGAATCCTTTTGAATTTTTTCAAACTCATTTCAAACTTACTGAATTCCATACATTTTTTTGTAATTTTGAATTGCTTACAATTTACTTAATTTTTTTTTTAATTCACCTTGAAG
The DNA here is from genome assembly GCA_010014905.2 of Druon quercuslanigerum. NCBI lineage: Eukaryota > Metazoa > Arthropoda > Insecta > Hymenoptera > Cynipidae > Druon > Druon quercuslanigerum. The sequence goes on from JAAAKG020128395.1 coordinate 11,351, forward strand.
TTTTCGAATTTTATCAAATTCTTCTCATTTCTCTTAATTATTGTTAAAGTTTGAATTACTATAATTGATCTATATTATTATAAATAATTTATTATTCAGTTACCTCAAATTTATTAATCAAATTATTGTAAAAATTCTCTTTAAAATTTTTAAATACATCTCTAAATTTACTTCATTTTTACTAAAATCAATGGAATTTTTACTACTGTTTCTCCATTTGAATACTTTCGAATTTAACTGGAATTCTTTAGATGTCTTATGAACCAAATTCCTATCAATTTAGAAATACATTAGTCACATTATTTATATTAATTTTCAGGGAAAATGAATATTAACCAGGAAAAAGTGAGGGAATTTATGCGGCCTGTCTGGTAGATACCTGCCAATTGTATTCCTATTTAGTTTCAAGAGCTTGAACTATACATTTTCAGACACTTTAAATTATTTTAACTACTTGTAAACGGCTTGCATGCATGTATCATTCTATAATTAAATAAATTTGTATAGATTTTAAAAATTCATAAAGTTAAGAATTTATTAACCTAACGACTTGAAAATTTCAACTATTGTTTGATAACTCATCTATTCCAATTAAAGATTCATAATTTTAGTTGAGAGTTCATCATATTGAATAAGTTTTTTGTAGGGAAAATTAATTGTTTTTACTGAAAATTTAATTTTTCTATTTTTGGTTCGAAATTGGTCTTTTTTATTTAAAAATTCAGCTGTTTAGCTGACTTTTAAAAAATTGTATTTTTTATTAGAAAATTCATCTTTTTCGTTTAAGATTAAACTGTTAAGTTACAAATTTATCTATCTGGTGGCAATTGCAATATTTGCTTAATGCACATTAAATTTACCTGAGTATGTACGAAATTTTAAGTATAAAAAAATATAATAAATTTTTTGAATTATTATTCAAATTCATGGACTTTAGAGACCATTTCTGGAAATTATTAAGTATGTTTTTAGTATCACTTAAATTATCGATTCAGCTAATATATTGAAGAATATATATAAATAGTTGAATGGCTCTGTGAAATAAAAAATTATACCTTGAACAAACTAAAGTTACCTGGAAACAGCCTGGAATTGTACTGGAACTTTTATCTAGGATTTGAGTAGACACTCTTGATTATTTTTATAATATATATAGTTCCCAATGTTAAGATTTCTCCCCTTTTCCAGAATTCATCGAAGTTGGCAAACCTGCCAGGGCTTTAGACACCTTGCAAGAAGTCTTCCGCAACAAAAAATGGACATACAGCTGGTCCGAGTCGGTCCTCGAACCGATCATGTTCAAGTACCTGGACCTCTGCGTGGAACTGAAAAAGTCCCATATTGCCAAAGAGGGGTTGTTCCAGTACCGGAACATGTTCCAATCCGTCAACGTCGGAAGTTTAGAGAACGTAATCCGCGGCTACTTACGCATGGCAGAAGAAAAAACAGAGGCTGCCAGGAAACAAAGTCAGCAAGCAGTGATCGACATCGACGATCTCGACAACCTGGCAACCCCCGAAAGCATTTTATTATCCGCCGTAAGCGGTGAGGACGCTCAGGATAGAAGCGATCGAACTATCTTAACTCCCTGGGTGAAATTTCTCTGGGAATCCTACTGCCAGTGTCTAGAATTGCTGAGGACCAATGCTCATGTCGAGACCCTCTATCATGACATTGCACGCATGGCTTTCCAATTCTGTCTCGAGTACCAGCGCAAGACTGAATTTCGCAAACTCTGCGAAAAACTTCGCAAACACTTGGAAGACATCTGTAAACTGCCGCCGCTCGTCTCCAACGTCTCCATCAATAAAGTTGAAACCCAGCAACTAAATCTCGAGACTCGTCTAAATCAACTCGACTCGGCAATCCAAATGGAACTTTGGCAAGAAGCCTACAAAGCCATTGAGGATATCCACGGACTCATGAATCTCTCCAAGAAGATGCCCGTCCCAAAAACGATGGCCAATTACTATCAAAAACTCGCCATGGTTTTCTGGAAAGCCGGAAACTACCTATTCCATGCCGCAGCATTGTTAAAACTCTTGCAATTGTCTCGCGATATGAAGAAGAACATGTCCCCCGAGGAACAGCAGCGTTTGGCCAACCGAGTTTTGCTCGCAACTTTGTCAATTCCACTGCCCTCGGCTCATCCCGAATTTGATCGCTTCATCGAGACCGACAAGAGCCCACAGGAAAAGGCTCAGAAACTTGCAGTTCTCTTGGGACTTACACAGCCACCAACTCGAGTTTCTTTACTAAGGGACATTTGTCGCTTGAATGTCCTCAACCTCGTTTCCCCGCAACTCCAGAATCTCCATTCCTGGTTGGAGGTCGAATTCCATCCCTTGGATCTTTGCAGCAGAGTGGACACTGTCATTCAGACTCTGCAGACTGATGAGACGAGTCCCTTGGCACAGTACATTTCTGCTCTTCAGGACGTAACCCTCGTTCGTCTCGTGCACCAGGTCTCGCAGGTCTATCAGTCAATTCAGCTAGCTCGTCTTCTAGAACTTGCAAAGTTCACGACCGATTTTCATCTAGAGCGTCTTCTCGTTGACTGTGTGAGGTACAACGACATGCAAATAAGAATTGATCATAAGAAAAATAGCATCCACTTTGGAGTGGATCTTTCCGAGGCTCAGCGGGAAGATCATCCCGATGGTCCTATTCTCCAAGCCATGCCCTCAGAGCAAATCCGTTGTCAGTTGATCAATATGGCGAAGGTACTTCATCGTTCCATCAACGTGATCAATCCGAATAAGAAGAAATTGGAGCGCGAGAAGCTGAGAAATGTGATGGTGAACCATTATCATGAGACGAAGCTAAAGGAGCACCAGAGGATCTTGGGTAGGCACAAGATCATCGAGGAGAGGAAGGAGTACATCGAGCACATCAACACAGTGCGAGAGGAAGAAGAGTTGCGTCGTCAGGAGGAAATCCAGCGACAAGTGATGCTCGCTGAGCAGAAGCGACTCGACCTGGAGAGAGAAGAGAGGGAGAGAAAGCGTCACCAGAGCGAGATTCAGCAGATCAAGGACCGACATTTGAAGGAAAAGATGCAGCAGATCTCGCAGACGAGTCACGGACAGAAGGTGCTCAAGAAGCTTGATGAGGATGATATCAAAAAACTTGATGCTGAGCAAATCGCTGCTCGTGAAGCTGAGGAGCTGCAGAAGGAGAGAAGAGAGACGCAGCAGAAGCTCAAATCCCAGGAGAAGAAGGTTGATTACTTGGAGCGGGCAAAGAGAATCGAGGAAATTCCGCTCCTGGAGAAGGTCATGGAAGAGAAGATGGAGTTGGCGAAGAAGAGGTGGGAGCAGCAGGAAGAGGAGAGAATTCAAGCGGCGATTGAAGAACGGGAACAGGCTGTTGCCACGAGAGAACGCATGGCCAGGATGAAGGAAGATCATGATAGTTTTTTGGAGCGAATTCTTGCTGAGAGACGAAGTATTTATTTGGAGAAGTTGAGGGAGTTTGAGAAGAGGTTGAATGAGGCGAGGGCGAAGAGATTGTTGGAGAGGAAAATTCAGAGGAAGGCTGAGAGGAAAGCTAATTGGCTGAGGGAGAGGCATGAGGCTGCGGAGAGGAAACGCTTGGAGATGTTAAGAATTAGACAAGAGGAGGAGAGAAAGATATTGGAGGAGGAAAGAGCAATAAGGGAGGAAGAGGAGAGGAAGAAGCGTGAGGAAAGGGAGGCGAAAGAAGCCGAACATCAAGCTAAGTTGGACCATATCGCGGAGATTACTAGAGCTAAAAATGAAGAGATTGAGCGGAAATTGGAAGAGCAGAGGCAGAAAGATAGAGAGAGTTCCAGAGAGAAGCCGGATCTTTGGAGACGAGGAGGAGAGCGGATTGAGAAAGGTGGAGAGAGAATTGAAAGAGAAAGAGGTGGTGATAGAGGAGAGCGAGGAATGGACAGAGATAGATTCAACAGGGATGGTCCACCTAGATCAGGTAATAATATATTTTATTTATTTATTATTTCAGAGATTAAATCCATTTCAAATCAGGCAAGGCCCTCCCTACACATAAAATCGCAGATTCAGTCGAGGGCGAAATATGTTTTTTTTTTTAAAGGAAATTAGGCGATATGTATTTTTCCAATGTGCAAATAGAATTTTTTCTAAGAAGTTATGAGTATTTGAATTTTGTGCTTTGTTTTTCAAAAAACTCGAATTTTTTCTTCAGACTTCTATAACCTCTATAATCGCTTTCTTTCAAAATCCACCGGAAATTTGAAAAAGGTTCAAAATTAAAAAAATAGCAGCGGTTTTTCTGACAAAATTAAAAATAAATTTTCTTAAAAACCCCAGCTTTGAATTTTTTGTGAATTTTTGTTTGAACTTGTACTTTGATAGTGAAGATATCTTGTAAGATTAATGCTTGCTAAATAACTTTTGTAGCCAGGAGAATTCTTATTTTTAACAAACGAATTTTCTTCTTTATCTTCGAAACAATGATAGATCCGCAAAAATGTTAATATAAAAGTTTGCATTTCTAAAAAACTTCTATGAAAAACGTCTCTTGTTCTTTTGCGATATTTTTCCAAGTTTACGAAAAAAATTCAAAAACTAAATTTTTAAGGGGTTCACCCCGTGTGTCCGTTCGAAAAAATATTTTTTTGCCTTAATTTATTCCTACACATATGTAGAATATGCTGGTGAAGTGATATTCCAGTATTCGAAGTCGTTGAAAAGTTACAGTTGTTAGAACGACTATGTGTGCATACCGCTTGGTCGAGCGGTCAAACTTTCAAACGCGTTTTTCTCGAAACCACGTTTTTCGGATTGGCCGGCATGATGTATCAAAAACGGTTTCACAGATTGCTTTGAAATGTGTAGGGTAGATTCAAGACATGTGTACGCATCGCCTGGACTAGGATAATTAAAAAGTTCCAAGCCGTTTTTTTTTCGTAAGAAAATAATCGAAAAAAATCATGAAATTGGAAGAAAAAAAGTTTCAAACCGTGTCAATTACTCAATTTTCAATATTTTTAAAATTTCCTAGTTAAGGCGATGGCCACAGCATCCCATATTAAAATATTAAAATTATAATAAAGATTGTAGGTTCAAACTTGCACAATTTACTTTTCAAATACGAATAAATATATAGTGCAAATTTCCAAGTTGTGTATTGTTATCGTTAGTCCAAAAAAAATCCCAAAAAAAGGTTTAAACAAAAGGCCTCAAGAATGGCTTAGCCCTTATAATAATACTAAGATGCTTTTTTTTATTAGTAGAAACTTAAAAAATATATTTAGAAAAATAAAGTAGGAGTTTTCCTGAAATTATACTTTTTTCATGTTTTCAAAATTTGAAGAAAATAATAAAAAGATTTTCTTAAAAACCCTACCATTTTTCTTCTTAATATTTTTTTAAAGTTTCTACTAATAAAGGAAAGGCATCTTAGCATTATTATGCGTGCTTAGCCATTATTGAGGCCGGGATAATTTTTCTCCCTTTAAAAATGTCGCTTTTAAATTTTTTTCGTAAACTTTTAAAAATATCGCAAAAGAAAAAGATAGTTTTTTCATAGAACTTTTTTAGAGGTGCAAGTTTTTATCTAACTTTTTTTTCGTATCCATCATTGTTTCGAAGAAAAAGTAGAAAAGTCGTTTGTAACAAAAAATAAATCTGGCATAACAATTACAAGATATCTTCACTATCAAATCACAGGTTCAAACAAATTTTGTCAAAAAATTTAAAGGTGGGTTTTTTGAGGAAAATGTTTTTTAATTTTTTCAGAAAAACGAAAAGCAATTTCTCGGCGGATTTTGAAAGAAGGCGATTATAGAGGTTATAGAGGTCTAAAGAAAAAATTCGAGTTTTTTGAAAAATAAAGCACAAAATTCAAATACTCATAACTTCTTAGAAAAAATTCTGTTTGCATATTGGAAAAATACATATCGCCTAATTTCCTCTAAAAAAAACGTACTTCTCCCTCGAGAGATTCTGCGATTTCAAGTGTAGGGAGAGGCCCTGCCTGATTTGAAATGGATTCGGTCCATATATATTTTGAATGAATTGGACTAAAGAGACGTATTATACTGCCGTAAAAACAGCGTTACAACTTGACCGGGAAGATGATTCTGATTGTAGCAAATCTTCAGTTTTCTTTGTTATAATAATTTGGTCAATTTACAGGGTGGACCGGGAAACCGGGAAATGACAACGTATTTATTTTTTGACCGAGAATTTTACAAATTTTTAGAAAAAAAATTCTCTTCAAGTTTGATTTGAAAAGTTTTTTTAAATAATCGGTTGAATTTTTATCCTTTCTAATTATGATATTTAGTTTACAGTGCGTAATTCGAAAATCTTTCACTTGCAAATTTTCCATTTTAATTTTTAAGCGTACATTTATCATTTAAAATGTTTAAAAGAAAGTTTTCAAGGCATAAAAAAATTAAAATGAGTGGTGCTTGACATCAATAATTTTTGATACAAAAATCTTTTTATTTAATTAAAAGTGATTATTATTTTTGAAATTAAACTACAAATTAAGGATTGACAAGTGAATAATAATTGATTCTAACAGGCGATTTGGAGTCAGTTGAAAATTTAAGAATTTCCAGATTTTAACGTTAAAAATTAAATTCTTTCAATTGGAATTTTGAAATTCTTAGTGAAGTTGAACGAATGTAAACACCCGATTTAAACTTTAGAAACTATTTTCAACTTTAAAATAACTTCAAAATAATATATTCATAATGAAAGGCTTTTATCAGATTAAAAATAGTTGAACATCCATAATTCCTAGAAAAAATTCGACAAGTTGAAGAGATATCTAGAAGGTCTGCAAAGATTCAAAATTAATTAAAAATTTGTAATGATTTTAAATAAATTTAAACGAAGTGTCAACGTATACAAACAAAATCCGCCTATTCGTACCTCCTTTTTGGTGCATATAGTTCACAGCCTAATTTAAAACAAAATAATGATTTTTGCAGAGTTCGAACCAAAAATTTAGAAGCGTTTTAAGAATTATGAAAGACTTCAAAAGAATAAAAAACATTTTCTTAAGATTCCTAGGAAAATTAAAAATAACTTTTTATTTTGAAAAAATAATTTTAAGAGAATGTTCTAAAAGGTTTCCAAAATTGTCAAAACTATATTCCATTTTACAGGATTTTAAACAAAAAATTAGAAAGAATTCGAATCATTATGAAAGACATTTAGATGCTCTGAAAATCTTTCAAAAATAATTGAAAATTTGAATGAATGTAAAAACATGCAATGTTTTAAGATTTTTAAATAAAATTTTGAAGCTTTCTAAAGATTTTTAAATGATTTAAAATGAAAATAATTTTACTTTTTATCTATCAAGTGTTCAGTTCATAAAAAATATTTAATCGTACAATTTTTATTATTTCTAACTTAAAATTGCTTAAAATAATTTGCAGCTCAGTTTAGATTACTTTAAATTTAATATTGTTTAGCTTTATATTTGGAATTTTTTATTTTACTTATCGTGAAAAAAGTTTGCGAACCCGGAAATGACTGGGAATTTTCTCATGTGATTAAAGCGGCTACTCTGAATTTAGAAAAGTGATTTCTGCTATATCTACAGTTGCAGGGGTTATAAGTGTCCTTATTAAGTTACGAATTTATTTACTTTTTAACGGTGTATGGATCTTAGATTTTTCAGATTATCTCAGTTTACTCAAATTGAATTGTAATTTATTATTATTCAAGGGTACTTATTTTTGTTGTCATTATTTAGTAGTTGTTTACATGCATCCAAAACCTTGTCATTGCAATTGAAAATATAATAATATATTTTAAGAAACTTAATATTAACACGCTTATTTGTTCATCTACAACTACGGTTTAATGAACTTGGCTAACCTAGAAAATTTAACAATTGTACCGTAAAACCCCGAGAAATAACCGTTGGCTTTTAATTAGTTAAAAAAAAGCTTATCATGTGATTTTAACCCGTAAGTTTAAGTTTAACCCGTTGGCTTTTAATTAGTTAAAAAAAAGCTTATCATGTGACTTAAAAAGTGTAACATCCTTGAATCTGATTTTGTACACTTTTATCTACACTTTATGAGCGAACGAATTTTTTCTATTTTCCATGATCAGAAAAAACGTTTATAATTTTTCGCTGTGTGATATTTTTTTCGTGATCAAATGTTTGTAAATATATGTGATATTTCTTAATGTATATATTCAGTTTTGGTAGCATCTGGCATAGTTTTCCCGAAAATGGAATTTCTGATTTTTGATTATTTGTTTTGCCGTCAAAGTTTGAATTTTTTTAACTTAAAATTTTCATTTTCTTTTATTTTTTTAATTTTGTGAGTGATATAACGAGTAATTAAGAGAAAATGTTCGAATTTTTATTACCACGAATGAACGTTCAGAGAATTTTTGAATTTCGAAAAAAGTGGACCCAGACATTTTTAAAATGGGCTAATTTTTCGTATTTTTATCCAAACTGGCTGGCGAACGAATTTAACTTTCAGTTTTCAATACTAAAAGAGTATACCAAAGGCTAATCTAATAGATTATATTTTTTAAAAGTTATCCTGCTCACGGACAGACATGCAGACAGACACATTCATAAAAACATGTTTTTCGGATTCAGAGGGTCTTAAAACTTGGACATTTGACCAAAACCGGGGTCTCATCTTATTATTTCTTGACGCCATAAATTACGTACAGTAAGAGTAAGCTTTCTCTTACAAATCCAACGATACCAAAAACTTATCTTTCATCAAAATGTCACTCATGTATCTTCAGTTTGGACGGCAGTATAATTGGGTTAAGAATATCTCTGAACAAGAAAAAAGTTGGTCAGTTTTTTAATTTATATGTTTGCCTTTTTTATAAGCGGATACGGGATCCTCTTGGCGAACAGCAAGAACTGCTCCTGCAGATGGTCCGAAAGATGATTGGAAACGAAATGATTCTGACGATAGTCGGTTCAGAATTCGACGTGAAATTCCTGCTAGAGAAAACGACGATAATGGGTATGATATCTTTTTTTCTAGCTTTTTTGACTCAAGGGTTTTTCACATTTGACTGATGTCCTTTCATTTTTTCACCTAAAATACCTGAAATCGAGAATTCTTAAATCGATTTCTAATATTTCCTAAACGATTTATTTGATTTAAAATTGTTCAATTTTAAACGTTGAAAATTAGTAAATTTTTTACAGAAATCACATTTTTGTAGTAGAATTTCTGTATTTTCAATTTATAATTATACTTTTGCATATGCAATTGTAAAATTGTTTAATCTTTGAGGTCTTGAAATTAAAGTTTTTTTACTTCAAAAGCAAGGAGTCAAAAAATATGGGTCGAAAAATAAATTATTATTTACGATAAGGTTCTTCATGCGCTTTCTGTGAAATATATGTATGATTTATGATCTGGAAAATGTTAGATAATTGTCAAAAAACAGAATTTTGTTTACCAACCAGAAATTTTAAAAAGTTATATTAAGAATTTGGCTGCTAGATTGTACAAGACTTTTTGATTAAATAGCCTTAATGATTCAACGATTTTAAATTAAGGTTCTGTCGAATCGCTGATAGTTTCGAATTCAAATATTAAAAATGTCAAGACAATTTCACTATTAAATCTTTAAAAAATGCCAAATGTTATATTAAAAACATTAATAGTTTTATATTTAATAATTTTTTATTTAAATATCTTATATAAATTTGTATATATAACTTTAGATTTAAATATTATTTGTGGTTTAGTTTCAACTTTAATCGTTTTATTTTGAAAAATTTTAGTCTGAAATTTGTCAATTTTGAGAGCTTTGGATTTTATATTTGTCAATTTTAAATACTTTTGATTTCAAATGATGTAATTTTAAACCCTTTTATTCAGAAATAATTAAAGTTCAATTCTTTTACATTCCATTCGAAATATTGTCGTTTTGTTTGATTAAAATTGTTCGATTTTATCCGTTTTCAATTCAAAATCGTTAAATATATTTTATTTTTATTTTCATGCGTTTTCAAAAGCGAAATTAGTAATTATGTTTCAAAAATTTGAAAAACTCTTAATGTTAACAAAGTTATTGAGCAATTGATTGTAAAGTTGTTTATGTTATTAATGCGAGAAAATGAAGATTCTGGGACCGTCAAACAGAAAACATGAAAACAGAAAAGCTAAAGGCTTTTAAAATAGTCATTTTTCCAATTATTTCTTGCTACCTTACTTAGAAAAATAGTTCAAACAATTCAGGATTTTATACTGAAAATAATACACATAAACAAATTGACAAGTGTATGGAGTCAAAATCTTTTCAAATCTTTGAAAATTGTTAGAAATCTTTGAAATAGTGTTGATATAGTTTAAAAATTTTGAAATATCTATGCAGTTTTTGAGATATCTCCGAAATCTTTAAAATTTTGCGATATCTTTGAAATAGTTGTGAAATTTGTTGAAGCTTTTAAAGTCATTGTGAAATCTTCGAAAAACTTCTGAAATGCTGGCTATTTCCGAGATATTTATGACTCGGAATTAAATTAATAACTACTGAAATGGAATTTTTCAGTCCCAAACGTGAGATTCCTGTAGACGATGATGCTGATATAAGGAAAAAGGTCGAACCCGCACGCGATGATACAGAAAAACGCTTCCAAAGAAGAGACTTCAGCAAACTGGTAAGTTTCTTGTGTTTCTTCTTTGTAATTATGTTCATAATAGGGTGTCTACCCTACCTAGAAAACCTGCAATTGTCAGGAAAATTGTATATGCATGGAAAAACCTGTAGCTTTATATTATTGTATATAACTATTTTGTTGAAAATTCTTCTTCCTTTGGTTTGAAATTAATTTTTTTAACTGAAAATGTAACCTTTCAATTTTTTGTTAAGATTTTTTGCTTTTAGTCGCAAATTAATTTTTTAAACTGAAAATGTAATTATTCCATTTATGCTTAAAATGTGATCTATGTTTTTTTCGTAGAAAATTGATTTTATTTAAAAATCTATCTCTTTCGTTGAAAATTTAAGTATTTTAGTTAACTATTCATCATTCTATTTGAAATGTGATCTTTTTGGTTGAAAATAAAACTACTTGGTTGAAAGTTATACTCTTTTGTCAAAAATTCATGTTTTTGGTTTAAAATTGATCTATTGCAGTTGAAAATTCATCATTTTAATTGAAAATTCATCACTTTGGTTAAAAATGTGTTTTTTTGTGTGGAAAATTAAATATTTTAACTGAAAGTTTAACTTCAATTTTTGGTTAAAAATGGAACTTTTTAAGTAGAAAATGTAACTATTTGGTTGAAAATTGATCTTTCTTGGTTGCAATTCATTTATTTGGTACTTTAGATATAAATTCAAGAAATTGATTGTTATTTTTTTAGTATTTATTAGTTATTTAATTAATCGATGATGATATTATATATTTAGGAATATCTTGTAACATAAGTTATCAAAGCTATCTAAATTAAACATATTAATTGAATACTTAGAAACTGAAAAAACAATATTTATAACAAACTCAAAAACCTATGACATATTCCAAATTCATTATTTTAAATAAAGTGAAGTATTTGAATGGCTTCTTACTGTGAAAAATTATACCTGGAAGAAACCTGGAATTGTCAGAGAATTTGATTCCAGGGTTTGAGTAGACATCCTGTTATAGTATGTGCAGAATGCCCGCTGAATCGGGAATGTTTTGAGTTCAGAAGAAAAATTTATCCAAGTTCGAATTCAACAATTTTAAAAAGTATTTAGTTGAATTTTTATCTTTTTCAATTTGCCATTTTAGATTTTTATAAATTAAAAGCGTTTGAAGTTGAAACTTTTTGATAAAAAACATTTTTACTTGATCAACTTTAAATATAAATAAATAAATTATTTTAAATTAGATTTTTCTTTTAAGTAATAAAAAGTGAACAATAATTGATTTGACAGTACGATTCTAACTCCTTTCAAAATTTAAGAATTTTCGGATTTTAACGTTAAAATTTAAACTGCTTTAATTCGATAGGCTTTGTCATTAAAAAATGCAAACGCCCGATCGAAATTTTATAAACTATTTTGAACATAAAAATATCTTCATAATGATGTATTCGTAATTAAAGGTCAGCATTTTAGAAAATTATTTAAACAGAACGTTTAAAGAGGTTTCAAAAGATTTACAAGATTGTCAAAAAAGAATCTGGAAGATTTAAAGAAAATTTTGTTAAATTTGCATAATTTTCTAAAAATTGTAAGCCAAATTGATAAATATCTTGTAAAATCTTTTTAAATATTCTCTTAAAATAAAGTTTCAAAATGAATAATCATTTTCAATTTTCATATGAATCTTACGAAAATGTTTTTACACTTTTGAAGTCTTTCAAAATTCTCGAGAAGCTTTTAAATTTTTGGTTTGACATTTGGAAAATCTACATTTTGTTTTAAATTAGGCTGTGGCTATTATCATAGTAATTTCGGTATGAATACCCTAAGAAAATAGGAACAGTTCCATTCATTTTAAAAGATATTTAGACGTTTTGAAAAAATAATAATAAAATAATGTTAAATTTGAAAATAATAAAACAACTTCTGCATTTCTCAAGTTAAAAATCTAATTTTTTAATTTTTAATGTTTCTAGCTTAAAGTTCCTTAAAATCATATAATTAAAAAAATTGCAAAGTTCATTCATTGATTTTTTAATTTATAGAATTAAAAATGATAACATGGATTTATATTTTTGGATCTGAATCTGATTGTTTGACCTCTATAATGTATAAAAGTTAAAAATTCTAAATTTGGCAGCTTATCTGCATTTCAAACTACTGAAATAAAAAAAAAATTCAATGAACAAATTTAGTACCTTCCATTCCATACGTGTAAATTATTGAACATTTTAATACAAAAATTTTGAATTAAAAAAACTTTTATTTTTAATAAATTAGCCTGGTGAGATTGGCGAACCCATGCGAATTATGCGTCGCACATTTTGACAAACAAATATGAGTTTTTGACTCATTTGCCTTCTCCAATCGAAACTTCTTCTTCAATAAAAAACTTTCAAACTTCAATTACAAAAGTCCAAAATTCAACACTTCTACTTGGAGTGCTTTAATTTGTAGTTTATTTTTTATTATTTCAAATGAATAAAGGCTTAGATTTAGAATCTTAATTTTTTAATTTTATTGACACTCTGTAGTAATATTGTAATAATTTTTTATTATATGAATTTCCAGGCTGCCGGTGGTGGTGGCGGATCATGGCGCGATAATATAGGAGGACCAGGTCGTGATCTACCTCCTCGACGAGGAATCGATGAGCGTGATAATCGGGATTCACGGGATTCGCGTGACTCGCGAGATTCTCGGGACACGCGTGACTCACGAGATTCACGTGATGAACGTCCAAGAATGGGTGAAAGACGGCCTTTTAGAAATGAAGAACCATCTCGAGGTGGTGACGCTGGTGGTGGAGGAATGAGCAGCTGGAGGTCTGCTAGAGCCGCAGAGGCAGCGAAAGAGGCTCCTAAGGACATTAAACGCGAGGAGAGGTACGTTTTCTGCATTTAAATAAAAAAATATTCAGAATTTTAGTTGCGAATTAAGGAAGAACATGCGGTTTTTCAAAGCTTGTTAACAAACAAATTATACACAAAAAATAATAGAAAACTTGCTAAAGAAAAACAACAGCTAAACAATTGCACGTCCTAACATGATAACAAAAAACTTTTAAAAAATAAAACAGTTATTATCAGTTATTTTATTTGAAGTAATATATTAATTGTTAATATTTAGAATATTCTAATTCAATATTATGTTAAGTTTCTAAAAAAAACACATTTCTCATTGTACCAACAGGAAATTTTGCAGGCATAACCTATACTAATTCTAATACGAATGAACACGAAACACTTTTGTGTTTCCATAAGGTCATAATAATGAACTAAAACATTTTCATAATAGCTTTTTACATCTATAAATTTAATTTAATTAACATAACTATAAAATTAAACAGATTTTGGGATCAATTTGACTTTATTTTTTGTGTGTTACCAAGTTGGTACCTCTGTTGGCACCTCTGATGGCATTTAAAATAATCAAAGTCAATTTCTCATCAAATTGGCGTCTTCATGTAAGGTTGTCAAATTGCACGTCAATTTTCGTTAACATTCTTTTTTTTAAATCTAATCTAATTTTACTCTTCGCTAATTTTCTCATTTTCAAGGACATAAACGACAGCGAAGAAATTGCTAGCGGTTAAATCGTGAAACTAAACAGGCGAAATACGAAGATTTTTTTTACGAAAATATGGGAATAAATTTTATTGAATAAAATTTTTAACAAAATAGACGGAATTTTGACCAAATAGTTGAATTTTCAAAAAAGCATTTGAATTCTCAACCAAAAAAGATTTCAAAGGTTAAATGAAAACAGTTGAATTCTTAAAAAAATTTCAACAAAAAAGTTAATGATCAACCATATCGTTGAATTTCCGACCAAAAAAGTTGAATTTTTAACCAAAAAAGAAGAATGTTTAACAAAATAGGTTAAAAAACAGAAAAAAAGAAGTTTGATCTAAAATGATGAACCTTCAATCCAAAAATTATTTTTTAACAAAAAATATTTTTATTTTCAATCAAAAACAGTTTAATTCATTCAAAAGAGGTGATTTTTTAACAACAAAATTTTCAGTTGAGAAAGACAATAAATGTTGATTACATTGTTTTTAATGCTTTTAAAGTATTAAGGTTAGAAAGCTGAAGATGTAGTTTAAAAATAGTGTGAATTTTGGGTTGAATACTTTTTGATTTCGTGCTATACACTTTTAAATTCGGACTGCACATACGTTTAATACTTTAAAAATATTATGATACGAGTTTGACACTTTTTCAAATTTGCGACACTGTTTACACAGTTTTTTATCTTTGAAGAGATTCTGAGGCCTGCAAATAGGATTAATTATCGACACAAAATATAATAGTAGACTGTTCAACCGAAAAGAATTAACTTTCTAAAGAAACGATCTGAATATGCGCTTGAAGAAACGAAAATAGAGAAAGTAGGGATTTCAAGTAGCTATTTTTTGTAAATATAGCTACAACAAATTTTAATATAAAAAATGAAATCCTCCTTTAACCCCCATTTTTCGTGACAATTTTTTCGGAAAGAATCCTAAAATTGTGCTACTGAACCGCCCTGCAAAACTTTAAGTTTTTTGATTAAATTTCGTAGATTTTAGAATAGAAGTCTATAAGATACAATGTTTATTTAAAGCTTATATTTCCTACAAAATGTAGTGAACCATTCTTATATTTTGCTATTAATGGCGACTTGACATGCAAACCGGAAAATTACCAGGAATTTAATTAAAAGATTGGGAATTTACTTCTAATCGCAGTAAAGTTTAAGTTTTTAAGGCTTTATTATTTATTGTTTTATTTATATTTTTTAATACAGTTTATTAGGTTACGGATTTACTAAGTTATTTAAATTACTTGTTAAAAATGATTTTTTTCTTTGGTTGAAGATAGATCATTTTAATTCACAATTTATCCCTTTGGGTAAAAAATGAGCTATTTGCTTCAAAACTTGTTTTTTCTTTGGATGAAAAGGAATTTTTTGCCGAAAATTGAACTATTTAGTTAAATTTTTTTAAATATATAGTTTTTTGTAACTGTACATGTAACTATTATTCTAGTTGAATATTCCATAATTTTATTAAAATTTTATTTTTCAATTTTTTGTTGAATAATGAAT
Source organism: Druon quercuslanigerum (assembly GCA_010014905.2). Classification (NCBI taxonomy): domain Eukaryota; kingdom Metazoa; phylum Arthropoda; class Insecta; order Hymenoptera; family Cynipidae; genus Druon; species Druon quercuslanigerum. Next base: position 27,046 of record JAAAKG020128395.1, read on the forward strand.
TTTTAAAGTTAAAAATTAATAATTTTTTAAAACTATTTAGTTGAATATTTGTCTTCTTAAATTTAAAATTCTATTACGTCGTTAAAAATGCATGCATTTTGTTGAAAAATTGTATTTTTGATTAAAAATTAATTTTATTGTTCAGAAATTCGTCTTTTTCGTTGAAAATTGAAGTATTTCAATTAAATATTCATTATTTTAGTTGAAAATTCATCTTTTTGTCCTAAAATTCAATTCTTTCAGTTGTATGGATAATGGATAAATGGTTTCATTTTGCAGTAAATATGAATATGTTACTTTTATTTGAGCGGGAAAATTGAAAAACTTTACCGGAAAAACTGGCAAATGACCGGGAATTTGTAATCTTGCGCTGAATCGCCACCCTGGTATTAGTTAACTATACAAGTTATCACGTTTCAAGAGCATTAAAAAATCTTGGATTTTACTCATTGCATGTTCCTTCTTCTTTCAAAATATGAAATATCCGTTTTAAAAAAACTGTTCATTTAACTTGTTACAGGAAAGATATTGCAGAACCAGAAGATGATGGCTGGTCCAAAGTAGCACGTCGTTAATCCCATTTTAAAAAGTAACCTTGACCTTTATACTTTATGGAGACAATCATGTACGTCATTAGATTGAAAGCTTCACTCAAAGATTTAATCGTTTGAAGTGGAGTAACTTCTTTATCTTGTGAATCATCTTATTTTTTTGAAAGTATCACGAAACTATAAATAAGGGAATTTGGCGAAAAATATTTTAATTGCGAATACAATATGTGCACTTTTTAATTTCCTTTTTGTATCATACATCAGTGTTACACTCGTCAATAAGTCCATCGACGATTCGCGCTTTTTTCTATCAAGTATAGTCCAGTGAGACTTGGAGATTTTTTTCAGGAATTTCGAGGACACTGCGTGTTAAAGCAGTCAATGTAAGAGCACTTAAAAGTCTGCCTCGTTAGAAATTATTTAACTATATCGACAAATGGACTTCGATGCTCTCGGAATTAGAGAGCTTGAAATCTCTTAGCGCCAATAAAGTTCTCTTGTATCTTAAGTTCATATTTTTTTAAAACGCTTTCCCTTCTATTCCGCCCTAGTCCTCCTTCGATTTTTGCTGCTCTTTTCCAATTTTCATTAACACCTAATCCCTCTTTCGTCCCCTTAAATTTGAAAAATCTTCTAAAAAATTAAAATCCACTTTTTTAAGAATCATAAACAGAAATTCAAGATAGAAACCAAATACTTTGAGTCAGATTCTTTTTTTATGAAATTAAATTAAAATGAATGTAGTTACTAATATTCAATTTAAATTAAAACGCTTTAAATTCCTAATATTTTAAGTAAAAGTAGGGAAAGTGAGACAGGATGGCAATTAAAATTAACGCCCTAGTTTTTTTATTTATATATTAGTTTTTTACCTGAAATAACTTTTTTGGTTTGGATAAATAGTGATTTGATGTAATTAGTTGTTTGAAAATACGTTTCAGAAGAGTAGTGATGAAAAAACACTTTTGGCGGAAACCGATGAAAAAGTCTTCGACTGAAATTAAAGTAGAACTTAAAAAGAAATGGAAATTAAAATTTAAAAAAAATTTATTAAGTTTTAACCTAATATGTATTTGAATTTTCAACGAAAAAGATAAATTTTGAACCAAGAAGATTACTTTTTTTTTTTTATCAAAAAAGACGAATTTGGAACCAGAGCGATGTATCTTCAAAACAAGGAATTTTTAATAAAGTCGCTTACCTTTTTACCAACTAGGTGGACTTTCAACCAAAAATATGAATTCTCAACAAAAACTGTAATTTTTGATATTTCAGCCGAAAAGTATTTTTATTTTAGATTAAATATAGCTGAATTCATCCAAAACCAGATTAATTTTTAACCAAGCAGTTTCATTTAAAAAAACGATGAAATTTATGTCAAAAGAGCTAAATTTTCAAAGCAAACAGTCCAATTATAGAAAAAGAATTAAATTTTCAACCCTACATTATGAATTTTAAAGATTAAAGTTATTTTTCCCCGAAACTCTTGTACTTTCATGCCAAAAAGACGAATTTTCTACAAAATAGTTTGATTTTCAACCAGATTGTTGAATTTTCAAGTAAAAACGACGAATTTGGTATAAAACAGTTGATTTTTCAACCCTAAATTACGAATGTATAGCAGTAAAATTAATTTTCAAACGATTGTTGGAATTCCAATTCGAAAAGATTTTTCTAAAAAGCAGTTGATTTTCAAACCAAAGATAAGAATTTTTTCAACAAAAATGTTCAATTTTAACTAAATTTTTGAATTTTTTACCAAAATTGTGGAATTTTGAACAATATGTATTTCAACAAATTCTTGAATTTTCAAGCCACAAAACGAATTTTTTACAAAACAGTTGAATTTTCAGCCCTAAATTATTAATTCATAATAATGAAATTATTTCTTAATCGATTGTTTGGATTCCACGCAAAAAAACAAATTGTCTAGAAAACAGTAAAATTTTCAACAAAAATATTTTTTAACCAAGTAGTTGAATTATATACAAGCATTGTGGAATGTTGTACAAAATTGTCATATTTTAAAGCCAAAAAGATAAATTTTCAACAATATACATATTAAAACAAACATAGATTTTCTTTTATTTATTTCAGTTTGGAGAAAAAATCAATTTTAAAGAAATTGTTGAATTTTGAACCGTAAATTATGAATTTTCAACAGTAAAGGTAATTTTCAAAAAAATTGTTGCATTTGCAAGCAAAAAATGCGGGTTTTCTATCAAACAGTTGAGTTTTCAACCACAAAGTTAATTTTTAAACAAATAGTTTAGTTTTCAATAGTAAAGTTAATTTACAACAAAATTGTTGTATTTTCAAGCAAAAAAACAGTTTTCTACAAAACAGATATTTTGGAATTTACAGACCTTTTTTTAAAATGTTCATATAAATAAAAAAATTAATAATCAAATATTCAATACTAAACAATTTTGAATATAAATTGTTTTAATTGGTAAATAAAACTAATGAATTTTGATGTATAAGGAACCTATAAACAATTTTTAATTTAGAAGAAAATCGAGTGCCGTGAAGAGATATTTAGAATATTTGAAAAAATTCAAAATTAATTTGAAACACCAATGATTTCAAATAATTGAATAAAAAATGAAGATTTGAACAAACTTGAAACAAGAAGTGTAGAAGCTTTTTAAGAATTGTGAAAGGTTTTAAAGAATAAAAAAGTTTTCTGACGATTCCTACAAAAATTCAAAATGATTTTTTTTTTAAATAAATTGTAACAGAATATTTAAAAACATTTCAAACCATTTCCAAATTTGTAAAAAAAATCTGCAAGATTTCAGGAAAAATTTTTTATTTTACAGGATTCAAATAAAATGTTAAGAAAGGTTCGAATTCTTTTAAAACATATTTAGAATTTCCGAAAAAGTATCAAAATGATTTAAAATTTAAAAACATTTCAGAACATTTTTAACAAAATGTAGATTTTTGCAGAATTTGAATAAAAAATGTAAAAGCTTTTTAAGAATTGTGAAAGATACGAAAAAAATAAAAAAGTTTTCTTAAGATTCCTTAGAAAATTTGAAAATGATTTTTTATTTTGATTTTTTGAGGAAAAATTCGAATTATTTTAAATGATATTCAGAAGTTTTTAAGAAATATCAATAATGTTTTAAGATATAGTTAAAAATAAATTTGTAACTATATGTACGTGTATTCAGATTTCGAACGAGAAATGTGGAAGCTTTTTAAGAATTGTGAAAGGATTAAAAAAATGGCAAATATTTCTTCAGGTTCCTAGGGAAATGGAAAATGATTTTTTACCTTGAAAAAATAATTTGAAGAGAATATTTAAAAACATTTAAAAGATTTGCAAAATTCTAAGAAAAATAATCTGGAAGATTTTAAGGCAATTATTTTAATTTTTGCAGGAGTTTACAAAAAAATTCGTATCATTCAAAAAATTATTTATAACTTTTTTTTGAATATCTAAAATAATTTAACAAATTTAATATTTCAAAAATTTCAATAAATTTCAATTTTAGATTTTGAAATAAAAAGCAAAGTTTATTTTGAAATAAAAAAAACGTGGATTTATATTTTTTGAAGTGCATCTTAATCTTTGAACTGTATAATTTATAAAAATTTAATTTTTTCACTTTAACTGCATTTAATACAAAAAATTTATATGAAAAAGTTTTTGTTTTTTCAAGTAAAACAGCTACCCTGTAAGCAAAAATATCTACAAGTAAAAAATATGGATTTTGTAACAATAATAGAAAAAATTCCAAGCCGCTGTGCCATCCCTAAAAACTCTCCACCCTAGCATTTTTGGCTTCGTGTATAAATACGCAGTAGTACACTGGTCACAAACAGTCGATATCAACCTTGACACTTCGAGCAGGGCTAAATGTAAATAGATTCTCTTCCAAAATATGTATTTAAAAAATGTATAATTAAATTGACCGTACTTTGGATTTACAAGAAGTTATAGAAAAATTAATTATCTATTTAAAATTTTTCGAAATCGTCGATAAGCGTTCGAAGTCTGCTTGACCAGCGGAACAATTGTCCAACGACCACTACTCGTTTGAAGATGGCGGCAGTCGTCTCCGCATTGACCTAAAATTCACATCAACAATCGATGACAGTTGCTGGACCGGATAGATAAGTTCGTAGAAAGAGTGTTATTGAAGTAAAAATCTTGTAAATGAATGATTACGCTAAGAATATCACAACTGAATCGGTGATATCGAAAATCCGTTAATTCGCGTGTCGGTTTCGCAAGATAATCCAGGTTACTTTCGCCGGGGGGACGTCACGTTGCTTTGATAATTTTCTGGACGTCGTGAACTTTAACGAACAGCAAAACAGGTTATCATTTCTCCGCGATATAAACCTTAGTTTACGATAATAATACGTGTTTTTTCTCGGACAGTTTCTATCTTTAAGATAAAAGTGTTAAGTAAACGCTCCATGCAATCTTTTATTTACATGCAGTTCCAAAATTCGGTCGATTCTCGTCCATTGCATTCGGGAAATATCTGTTGTTGTTTTTTGGATCATCGCTTGGAAATAATCAGTGAAAAGTGAAAAATTCTGGAAGGAAGCAAAATTTTCGTTTTCGATAGGGACGACGCCTGGGAATCATGACAGAACCAAGGAAAATGTAAGTAAAATCATCTGTTGAATTATTCAAATTCTGTTTTTACATATTGATTTTCTCCATGGCGGGAAACGTGGACTCGCCAATGGAATTGGAACACTGCTGGAATTTTAGACTCTTCTATAGAGAATCTTTTTAAAAGTTATTTCATTTATTTGATGGATTAAATATATTTTTAGCTCGAGTAGGGTTAAGTGCCACTCCAAACTTTGTCGTGAACGAAAATAAAAATTAAAATGCCGAGATAATTACGAAAGGTAATCGAAATGGAATCTAACATTTCATTTTCCAGGTACCGGGTCGTTGATTCTTTTTCATAAGTTTTTTTCGTTAATTTTCTCGACTACAGAACTATATTATTACACAAGACACGCTGAAATGCTGTAAAATTCTGCCGAGTCTGCTCTTTCTATTTTATGTTTGTGTGCGAGTCAGTTTCACGTGTTGGCAAAGCGATTGTGCTGGAGTAAAAATATTTTAATTATTTGTGAAATAATATGTTCTTTGATCTTTTATATTTGTTAGAAAAAAATGTACTTAATTCTGAGAAGAATCGCGCAGGTTTGCTGTCAACAGGAAATTGAGTTATTAATACGGAGTGGGAATTACAAATCTAGGATATTAAATGCAAAATTCTGCGAGTTTGGACGAGTTCATTTTTAAATTTTATAGTTTTATGTACTTCAAGTTCTGAATTGTAGGCTTTACATTCTTTTGAAGTACACACATCTTTTCTCTGTTTTAGAATTTTTTCCCCTTGATTCTATGTTTTCAAGTAACGTCCCTTTTTCCCTTTTGTTCGTTTTTTCGCTTGAATTCAAACTGAATTCGAGACTCAGGTTGTGTAACTTTTTTCGACTTTTTCTCGACTTTTGAAAAAATGCAACTTTAAAGGTAAATGCGACTAATCGAATTTTCTTCGGGTTTTCTCAGAAGTTCGCTGTATTTAGTTTAAATTCTTAGTTTCAATTTTAATCAAAATGAAATTTTTTAATATTGAAATTCAAAACTGAAAAACACTAACATTTGAATTCAGAAAATTAAAAATCCAACAATTTTTCATTAAAGCTTTACTATTAGAAAATTTTGAAATAATAGCGTTTGGAATTGAACAATTTGAATTTCGTGAATCCGTATCCAAAGTTTTATTTTTTTTCAAATGAAAATCTATTTAAATAATTATTTTACAGTTAATTAGAATTTTTGAAGTTTTTAGTAGAAATCGTTTTAAGTCGATTAATTTTAAATTCTACTACGTTATTCACACTACGTTATTCTTATATACTTAAATATTTTGTTGAAAATTCAATTGTTTTGTCAACATTTATCCTTTTTTGTCGAAAGTTTAACTGCTTTGTTGAACATTCGCTTTTTTGACATAAAACTTGAACTATTTGGTTAAAAATGTATTTAGTTTGTTGAGCATTCATCTCTTTTGATTAAAAGTCCGACTTTTTTGTTGTAGATGTAACCGTTTGGTTAAAAATTAATAATTTTTTTTAAATCCAACTATTTTGTTAAAACAGTGAAGGAAGAAATTAGTTTTGAAGCTAAATTCAGAATCCTTCAAGCTGAATGACTATTGTTGAAAAAATATTTCAACTTTAAAGTTATAATTTTTTTAAATCCTTCTAGTTCATCCGAGCCCTGTAATGAATACAACCCAATAAGAAAGTCCAACTATTTCTGTTTGAAAGTTCATTGTTTTTGGCTGAAAAGTCTAGTACACTGAGAATCACATTTAAGTATCTCCTATTTAAGTCGTCCCGAGAATTGAGGCCTCTGCTATTTCTTTATGAGAGGATCTGCGGGGCCGAAAGGGGTGCTCAGTCAAGCATGACAAACAGTGAAGGCTACTTAGCACCAGAACCGAAACAGCACTTAAATGGTATTTCCAGTGTATTATACCTTGGACTGATTGAAAATTTATCTTTCTTTGTAGAAAAGTCATCTTTTTTTTAGAAAAATTGTCAGATTTGGTTGACATACATCTTTCTTGGTTGAAAATTAACTTTATTGGTAAAAATTCAATTATTACCTATACATTAATTTTATTTAACAGAATCTAGTATCCTATTTTCTCGATAAGTCACCCTATTGAAGTGAAGCGTGAAATTGTTCAATTTTGAAGGCTCTACGCTGGAAATTTTCAATTTGAAAGCTCAATTCTAAAATCGTTTTGTTCAGTCTAAAATGTTTCAAATTTAACAGTCTTAGTTAACATTAAAATTGGTTTTCAAACTTTTTCAATCTTGAATGTGACACAAAACTTACATTAAAATTTGAAACTCTTAACTTTCGAGTTCTTTAACTGGAAATCGTTTGATTTCGAAAAATATCGATAACGTATAATTACAAATTTAATAATTTTAGTAGAATAATTTAATATTTTCATTTTCAAACGTTTTAAAGAGCGTTTGAGCATAAGAAGTTTGAGGTTTACAAATTTAAATTTTAAATGCGTACCTACTTTTGAATTATTGAATTTTCTAAAATGGGTTCAATTAAAAACAATTCAATTCTATCTAATCGGACCCATTGCTAACTTAAAGTTTTTTATACTTAATATTAAAAAAAATAAATCTACATGTAATCCCATTTAATAAGATAAATGATAGAAAACATTATGCGAATTAAGATAGTAAAGCTGACGTAACCACATCTCCGAATCGAGTTAAGACCTATTTCATAATTAAGTGCTCCTTTAAAGCCCTATTGCCAAATTTAATGCTCTACTATTTTTTCAAAAAACCGGGGGTTACGCTAGCTTAAAGTTAAGCTAGTGGAACCCTATGTGAAATAAACTTTGAATCGAGTTCTGTCCTATCACATAACTAAAGGCTCATTTACTGGTCTCCAAAACCACGAAAAATAATTTTTCAAAAGCCACCCCTAATACTAAAAAACTACCCTTAATATAAATTAGGCACAAATTGTAAATCTGAACATATCATAATTAAGAGCTTATTTAAGGCTAATATAATGGAATATTACCTAGCTTAACCCCCGGTTTAAAAGAAATATTGGAGAATTAAATTTGGCAATGGGGCTTTTTTGCAGGGGGTCCTATAAATCTTATAAATCCGTACTTGGGGGGGAATTAAAAAAATTTCTTACCTAACTTGCATCTTTATAATTTTGTAAAAAATATGCTAATAAAGTTTTATTCATAAGATGTGAAAAAACTGCTATCTAGCTCTGCTGGGATCCGTACCCAGGTCTTTTAAATTGCCGGTCTACAAAAATAACAATAAATATTTTAAAAAATTTGATTTTTGACCAGTGGATAAAAAACACTTAATATTAATTTTTTAAATACATTTATCTGGTTGAAAACCATAACATGAAAAAAATAAGGTATGTTTAGCTGACCTAAGTACATGTTCGATTCGAGTTAAAACCTATTTCATAATTAAGATCTCCTTTAAGGCTAATATAATGTAATATTGTCAAATTTAATGCTGCACTATTTAAAAAAACCGGGGGTTACGCTAGCTTAGCCCCCGGTTTAAAAAAATAGTGGAGCATTAAATTTGGCAATAGGGTATTAAATGAGCATTACATGAGCCCTTAATCATGTGATATGACATAATTCGATTCAACGTTTATTTCACATGGAGTTCCGTCAGCTTATTTTAAGATAGCGTATCAACCGATTTAAAAAAATAGGACATTAAATTTCGCAAGAAGGCATTAAATTAGCATTAAATGAGCCCTTAATTATGAAATAGGTCTAAACTCTATTCGGAGATATGGTTACATCAGCTTAACATACCTGCGAATTGAGAAACACTTGTGCTTTTTAATATTGCTATGCGGAAGTGTAAAACAAAAACCATTATTGTTTGAACACGATTGTCAATTTTTTATCAGTTTCAAGTTATATTTACGTTCTTCACATGCCCTTGGTTATTTTAAACAAAACTTGTACGAAAATTGTGAATTTATTCATTCTGAATAATAATCTGAAATCTTCTTTGAAATACATGGTAATTATGTTTATTGAATAAAACCGATTTTCAGTAAAAAATATTAACATAGCCTTAAATTGTTTAAAATATATATAAAAGTAGATTTACAATTTAAAACAATTTAAGGTTATGTTACCATTTTTCAATGAAAATCGGTTTTAGTCAATAAAAATAATTAAATTTCAAAGAAGATTTCAGATTATTATGCTAACAACAGGCAAATCTTTGCCTGAGGGTAAATAAATCATTTTCATTGATTAGAGGAAATTTTTTTGAGTCAAAGGATATTTTCTGCGTGTCTTTTTGTTACCGTAAACCATTTACAGTCCATCTTCTCAATAGTGCTGCTCTTAATAGTGCCATTAATCGTAATCCAATTTTGGGCTCTACCCCCTATTCGTGCGCTTTCCCTACTCGCCTAAGGTTCGGATCCGACTTTATCAATAATGCTGCGCGAAGTTTATACGAATTCACACTTTCACTACTGAACGATGCGTTAATGCGAGCGCGGCACTATTGAGAAGGTTGACTGTATTTTAAATAAAAAGCTGTACACTTAAAAGAAGATTTACAGTATTTAACATTTTTGTGTCATGTTATATTAGTGCTTTTCATCTAAAATTGCTACTGTTTATAAAAGTCATTAGATTTCGAAGATATTTACAATATTTAAACAATAACAGGGTGTTTAGCGATTTTCACGAAAAATAAGTATCAAAGAAAAATCATCCGACTTCAAAAATCAAACTTTCAGTTTTGATCAACTTTATGTTATGCGAGTGTTTTTCCTCAGAAGTTGATTTTTTTAATGCAGCGGTTTGATTATCTTTAGACCATATAATTATATATCCCACAAGAATATTCTTCACTAATTCTGAAATTAACATCAAATATCAATTTTCATCAATTATCGAAAATATTATCCTTATTAAATATTATTCACAGTAAATCCCAGAGATACTATTTATCTGAAGTTGGATAAAAACATTGCATACAACTAACAAATATAATTATCCGACGACGCATTATTTTTATCTACCTCGTGATAAAAATTATCTGACTTCGGAAAAATCTAGTTTTCAATTGTTTGTAGCGGTTTTATCCAACTTCAGATAAATATTGTCTCTGGGGTTTACTGTGTTTATATTAATATTAATTTTATGCTTTCATTTAAAAATGCTGTGAGGCAATAATAATAATAATTACGCGCATTTGTTTCCTAGTTTTTCTAAAAAAAAGGTTAAGTGACTGTATGAATAGTATGAAAACCACGGCCGAATAAAAGTTTGAAGATTGTCTGATTTAGAGCATCGAAAAATTAGGGATGGTGGGTGGAGTCGTTGGTGCGAATGAAAAACAAAAGCATTTTCTCATTTTCTGAATTTCGGTCGCGACCTTCGTCGGCCTGGAAAACCGATGGAAAGTCACTCTCGTCTCTCTAGTCCTCATTCAGGCTGACCTTGTCTGTATTTTTCCTTTTTTCTCCTGTTTAAATTTTTTTATTTATATTATTTTAATATGTTAAAGGTTCCACTTTTTTATTGTCAATAAAAGTTTAAAGGTCACTATTATTTTATGGTTTTAGCAAACCATAAGGGCGATCCCCTGGTAGTCTAGGAGCCAGAGGGGGGGTCCGTGGCCGATGGGGGTAACGGGCTCCACCAAAGTGTTTTTTATGTATTTTGA
>JAAAKG020128396.1:0-14793 GCA_010014905.2 Druon quercuslanigerum
TCTTGGAGGTGCCAAGCTTTCGCTAGTTAATAACCTAAAAAGCATCCCTGCGTGTAAACAATATGCTAAAACTCTTGAGGGGAAAATGCAGAAGGCGGTCGTCCTTGGGTCGGCTTATGTCTGCAGGGTGCAACAGACTTTTATCGGATCGTCGTATTGATTCCATCACAGACTGTAACCACCTATCTCATGGTAGTAAGACGTGGTTATGGCTGAAATTATACCGCGATTTTACTGGGATCGGGTGCAAATGTTCAGATTAAAACCCGATCCCGGCGTAATCCTGCGGTTATCATTATGACAAATATTTTAACTATATATATATATTAAAATCAAGAAGATTTGATTTTGAACTAGGGCGATATTGCGGCCCATTGATTCAATAGCTTTATACCTATATGAAACAAAACAACAATATGAAACAAAACTCTCTTGAAATTTTCTAGCAGATCTCGATACAGGAAGAGAAATTTTATTACACTCAGAAAAAATAAGATAAATATCTAAATCAATTAGAAAACATCGCACCTTAGAGAAAAGTTTGGACCGATTTGCCCGATTTGAAATGAATTCATTAATTTCCTAATGTTCAGCAAATTCTATAACTAAAACTTTAAATCACTGTGGAAAATAATAAATTAAAAAATGTTAAGTTTTATTTATACTTGTTTTATTTAACTTATAAAAAATTCTATAATAAAAATGTTACAAGATTCAAACTTTTGCCTTTAAATATCAAAGTTCAGGGAAAATTAAAAAAAGATTCTAAATTGATCAAGTTTAAAAGTTAATGATTTTCGATGAAAATATTATAAATGATAGAATTTAAATTGTTAGACTTACAAACGTAGAAAATGATAATTATAGTTCGGTTACTAAAACTAGTCTAATTTAAAATTTAAAACATGCGATCTGTACAATTTGAAACTGAAACACTTAATAATTTAGCCAATTTTCCATGGATCGCTTTAAATCTGCCGATTTTTTTTGTATTTATTTCAAAGTACTTTGTATTCAACTGCGTAGCATTATACATATTTCAGTTCGGGTGATACTTTGAAATTATAGAATTTTGTATGATTTGTTAAAAGTATTATCTAACTCTGATGCTCTTCAGACTAAAGTTTTACTTGTACAATTTTCGATTTGAAATGTATAAATGTAGAATATTGAAGTTCAAAAACGTGTATATAAGGTAGACTGGTAAAGGAAAAAATTACTAAGTGGGAACTATTTGTGAAGTGAACAATTGATTTTTTTAACCCACATCTTTATGTCTCTTTCATGAAAATGGCATAATATTAGTGTCATTTAAGGCTATTTAATATTAAAATTAACCATCTTCATGCTACAATAGTGACAAGAGCAGGAATTTATTCTTTAAAACCGATAACAGAATTCAAATTCGAAGATTTAATTTGAAGAAACTTGAATGATCGTGGAAATTGTTGAAAACTGAGAAATAACCGAAAAATTTGATTATGAATTGGATATGTTGAAATTTAAGTTGATAAAAATGTGGTATCCCCTCTCATGCTCTAACTACTGATGCTGAGGTATGATGGTCTCGTGCCGGCAATAATGGCTTGCTTTTTGCTTAATTATTGTCTGCAGTTTTTTAAATAATAATTTGAAGCAATAGAGTAAATTCCAGCGATGTTTATAATCTTAATATAGATAAAAACGTTGCAAACAATTGACATCTGCATATAAAGTTATGAATATGGTTGTGATTCCACCTGACGGTAAAAATTGTTCGACGTCGGTTAATTAATAGTTCTCATTTGTCTGCAACATTTTTATCCAAAAAATATCTCTGCGATTTACTCTGTCTGATTTATTCTGTCTGGCATGAAGTAAGCAAGAAATGAAAGTAAAATTTTGACAAGCTAATTGTAAGCAAAGCGCAGGCAACTATTTTTCAGCAAAATGACCGTAGATTTTTTATATATTGCGGACGCAACTGTGCAGAATATCAAAACTAAATTTTAACGTTGCTGACAACTTGGCAACTATCCTGCTATCTCGGCAATTTTTGCAACTCAAAATTTAACTTCATCATGAAGTATAGTTTTCCAGTTTTTCAGTCGTCAGTCAGCAAAAATTCGCATACGTTTCCATTCATTTGACTCTCCGAGCTCTTTGCACGTGAATTTAAAAATCGATTTTCGAATATCGCAGAAGAACCTGTTCTTTAGGACTCTACTTGAACCGATTGGAGGAAGAGTAGCAAGAAAAGTCGATAGATCGATAGGCGGAGCGTGAGAGAGCAGAAAGACGATCCGAATTGGCAGCGTGCGGATATCCTTCTTCGGTGCTGCTCTTCTGCGGTGATGGAAGGTAAAAAAAGAAGCACGAGAGGGAACGGGGAAGAACAGTAAAAAAGGAGAAAAAAAGAAAAAAAGAGCTGGGTACTCCACGGGTCTCGTGCCACCTACAGCGCGCGGAGGTTCGCTTGCTTATTACGCGGCGAGCGAGCCCGTCATCCGTGTGAACTGCCTGTAAAAGTTTTGTCCCCTTAACAAGAGACGGGTCACGTTTCGAACGCTCGTGTGCTCTATTGTCCGATTTCAAATTCACGGATTCCGCATGATTTTCGACGCTCACCAACGTTCCGCAAACCAGTAGACTGAATTCCGACGAGAATCGCGCTCGAAAAGGGAATGATTTCAAGTGCACAGGTCAATAATTTCGCAACCAGAGAGCGGAATATCGGGGATACTTAAACGCGGCGTGTGGAGTGGCGGCCAGAGGCGAGGATGGAAGCGGAAGCGAGCATGGAATGGGGCTGCCTATGTACGTGTGGATGTGGAAGTGGAAACGCGGGTGGAAAAGAGCCTGGAGGCAGCAGAACGGAAGCCAGCCTCTGCCTCGCGAGTACCACTTCTATCCTACCAACGGGTGTACTCTGAAATTCGCAATATTCACCCAAAAAAGTAGAATTATTTCAAAAAGCGTTCGCTTTTAAACAACAGGGATATAAGAACGTTCCATTATGCCTTTTAACGGTAAACTCAGTTCAGAGGATGTTTTTTTCGGGAAAACTGTCTCCTAATATCTTTGGAACCATTATATCACTTCTAATATGCTTGCAGTCACTGGCGTTTACTTGAAATCAGTTTAAAAGTGCATTCAATCATGATAGTTGAAACATGTAGTAGCCAATTGGAAGTCAAATGCAATCAGTTGCAACCACTTTTAAATGGCTGAATTATAAAACATATATGGCAAATGAGACAGTCTTATACTTCAAGTTGTTTTAAAATAATATAGCTAAGAGCATAAAATTTTTTTTAATGTTTTAATTTGTAACTATTTATAATTCAAGATGCGTCAGACTTAATCTTCTTAACTTAGAGTGGTAAACTTTGATGGCTTTTCATTTGAATTAAAATTGGTCTAATTTTTACCATTATTCGTTTTTCTTATTTCAAATTACTTACTGGAAGTTTCAAATTCTTTCATTTGGAAAGCATCACTTGCCAAGCGTTAATATTAAAATCTGTTGCTGTTTTATGCTTCATTGTTAATATTTTTAATACTCTCGGATATTATACTATTAACAAAAACATTGCTAAATAAATGTATATATGACGCCGAACTCGGCCTTTAATACTGGCACATATATAGAGAAACGGCAGAACACTCCGAAATTTTTTTTTTTTGAGAGTTGATTGATTCAGATTGTTAAAAAGATTTTTTTAGTAATATTTTTCTTAAGGAACAGCATGACTTCCAGCCTAGTAGATACACAGTTACAGATATCACAGTTATGGGCAATTATCAAATGTTTCCTTTGTAAGGAATATCAAGAGAAAATTGAAAAAAGATCACAAAACATTTTGAATTATTTCCTCAAGTTTTTAAAAAGTGTGTAAAAGATTTTAAAGTAAAACTTTGAAATTTTACCATATTACATATTAACACATTTTTTCAGGTTCCTATGAAAAATTAAAATAATATTTTATTCTGAAAAATTAATTTTAAGAGATAATTCAAAAAAAAATTGTAAGATTTTAAAAAATTGTCAAAGAAGAATCTGAAAAGTTTAGGGCAATGTTTTTAATGCTGCAGCAAAAAAGATTTAAATAATTTAAGTACTAATGTCCTTAAATTATTTAAATCTTATAAGGTTTAAACATTAGAAGGTTTAGAAAATCTGCCAAGAATAAAAAAATATAATTTTTTTTATATTCATGTGAAAATTTTAAATGATTTTTTATTTAAAAAAAAAATTTAAGAAAACGTTAAAAACAAATAAAAAATTGAGGAAATTCAAGAAATATTGAGCAGAATTAATGTGATTAAAAATTAATTTAAAATTTTAAAAGATTTTTAGAAATGTAAATTTTTAAAGATTTCAAAACTAAACATTAGGAGCTCTCAAATAATTTCGAAAGTTTTCAAGAGAATAAAAAAATTGTCTTAAAATTTCTCGGAAAATTTATAAGATTATGAGGTAATTTTAACAATTTTTAAATAATATTTGAAAACTTTGAGAAAAATTCGAGTAATTAAAAATTATTTTTAGGAATTTAAACCGTTTTAAATGGATTATAAATATTTGAAAACTGAGAACCATTTTAGAAGATTTAACAAATAATTCTTGATTCTTTCCCAGCTTCTGAAAGTTATAAGCACCTTTTAAAAAGACTTTAATTTTTTATAATATTTTATAAAATACTAAAAAGTCAAAAATGTCTTCAAAATCTTATATATTTTTTCTTATACGTCTAAAATTAAATTAATTAAATTAAACATTTAAAAAAATGTTTCAATCTCCTCAAGAATCTTATGAAAATTATATTTATATAGATTTAAAAACAAACTAATAATACTTTTTTTCTTGTTCTCAATTCTTATAATTTAATTTCAAAATACATTTATTAAAACACTTTGAAAAATAATTTTCGAATAATTTGAGTTTTGCCAAAGATAAACAATATTCGTTACTGGTCTTTACATAAGAATGACCATACAAATGTTAAAATAATTTAGCTTTTTAACTAAGTCTATTTGATTAAAAAAATGTCACATTTAAAAATTCGTTATTTAATAAAATTATAATAGAAAACAACACTTTATGATTTATCACTTTCCTTGATTGTAATATATAGATATATCTAATAATTATATTATATAATAATAATTGCAATATATTAAAAACGGCAGTAGAAAAAACACTAGTTCTACATCACTATATTCAGAAGTCTTGAATATCCGGGAAAAATGGCCGAAAATATAAATTAAACAATTACAAATGGACCGAATTATAAAATAAATAAATTGTTAAATTCTCGTAAATACTTCTATTCCTGGAATTTAAATTTGCCGAAATTTAAGATTACCGAAAATAGTTAATAAATTATTAATTTATAGTTAATTAAATTGATTCCCTTATTTATAATTTTATAAATAACTTATAAATTAATAATCACTTAACTATGTTCAGCAGTTCTAAAGTTGAGGAATTGAAATATCAGTGAGAATTTAATAATTCGTTTATTTTATACGTCGGTCTCGAAGTCGCTGAATTTTAGTTTCGGATATTTTTAAATTCGGAATTTTATTTTTTGTCAATAAAAAATCTTGTCATTACGTGAAATTTGGAAAATTTCACAATTCGGTAATAATCTATATTTCCGGCAATTTTTTACATTAATTTGTGTATTCGTTATTTATTTTTGATTATTTTTTATAGGTTATAAATATCCAAGCAATTTGTTTATTTATTTGAATTATGCCAATTATGCCGCTTTTTCTTATATTAAAAAAATAAAGAGTAGGTAGATAAGTCTCATTTACTAAGTGACTCTGCACTATTAGGAAAAAATTATAACAAAGGGTTTGCAGATTTATTTTCTAATATTTATGCATTTTTCTATGGCACTGCATGGTTTTGTAGAACAAAGTTATTACTAGCACCGCCACATGGCTGTTTTCAACTCTCGTGACACATTTTTTACATTGGAAAGCACAGTGGAAGCT
Source organism: Druon quercuslanigerum (assembly GCA_010014905.2). NCBI lineage: Eukaryota > Metazoa > Arthropoda > Insecta > Hymenoptera > Cynipidae > Druon > Druon quercuslanigerum. The sequence continues at coordinate 5,989 of JAAAKG020128396.1, forward strand.
CTCAATAGTACCGTTAATCCTTATTCGAGTTTAGGATCTATCCCCACTACTGAGATTTCCCCTACTCATACAAAATTCGAATCCAACTTTCTCAATGATGTCGCGTGAAGATTATTCAAATTTACTTTTTTATTCCTGAACGAGGCAGAGCGGTCCTATTGAGAAAGACTTCTCAAATTCTTGCGTGCTCGAGTGCGTGGTAGTGGTTAGAGAAACCCCTTTACGTAAATAGTTATTCCCTTAAAAGCCTGATCGTGACAACTATTGAGAAACTGGACTCTATGCCCAGGCCATATTTTTCTTTCCTGTCCTAGGTCTTTTGCTTCCTTTACGTACGTACAATATCTCGTGTAAGTTCTTGTATTTCTTTGGTTTTTATATATTTTTGGCTCAGGGTCTCAATAAGACATTCCCACCATGCTTTCCTCGTTCTGCCTCAGCATACACTCTACCATTTACTTTACTTAAAGATACTTGTTTCGTCAGTCATTTTTCTTTTATTCACTCAAAATACCCAAACCATGTTAACAAATTTATTTCGCACAATGCTTTTTAGTCTAATATCGGGGGTTGTCTGCAAATAGTCTTGGCCATAATTCGTATGGATCCAAACGCAAACAGTCAGGGCTGTCTGAGCTGTTTCTAATTGAAATATAGAATATTCGGCAATATACTCGACTGAGTTCTTACACAGTGCGACCCGCCGCGGCGTCGGCCAGCAGTTCTAGGAAGGCCGGGAACGAGGGAACAGAATGCGAGAGCTGGGATTATTTGTTATATTCTTACTTCTGGGAATGGCTCCCATACTTCCAATAACCTTTATAGCCTCGTTTATACATCAGGTTATTCTCTTTTAATCTTTTCGTCAGTAATAAATAAACAACAAAGGTGAACGTACATATCAACTTTTATTCTCTCATCGTCTAAAACAATGTTATATATTGTTTTCCCAACCTTTTCTTTAAACACCATGATTTTTATTTTATTCACGTTATAGATTGTCATGGATTGATTGTAATGGATTGATTCTGTCAGAATAAAGTTATAATATGCAAACCGTAACCCATGCACCTTTTCTATCCCGATATCCACACCTTCTTCGTTTAAGAAGGCCATTCTTAAACAGTTGTCCATGCATATAATAAATATCCAAAAGTGTATAACGCATCCCTCCCTAACACCTTGTCCACATACTCGCTTTGCTACCTGCACATATTGTTTTAATTGCATGCAGGATACATCCATTGACTCCGCGCTCTTTCAGGAATTCCCAAAGCTTACCTCTATCCATCTCATCAAATGCTTTTTCTAGGTCAACAAATGCACAAAAAACGTTCATTTTTACTTTTAAACCTTTTTCTGTGATCTGTCTCAATTTAAATATTTGATCCACACCTGATCGTCCTGGCATGAATCTACATTGGACATTACATATTTTTAAATATCTATTTTGTCCATTGTAGCGTATCTGGATGATAAATCCCTTCAGCAGTTTAATTCACATCATTGAATATAAGTGACTTTTCTTGATGGATTTTTAAAATATAAAATCCAGTGAAATATAGGGCGGAAAGACATTTCAATTTTTTAATAAAATTTTCTACTTTTTTTCTTTTCATAGCCAATAAAAAAATCTTTCGAATTAAAGAATATTTGTCTCATTTAAAGAAACTTCCTTTAGTTTCAATAAACTGTACGCGAAACAAATTTTGCTGATTAAATACAATTTCTTGGAAACAAATGAATATTCTTTAAAAAAAAAATTTCTAGATTTTAGTAAATGTTTCCTTCACGAAATATTTATTTTATTCTAAGAAACTGTTTTTCGGTGAAGAAGCTGCAAATAATTTGAGTGTGTGAGCATATGTAGGTTTGCGTGTGCTTCATGAATGACGAGGTCCTTTTCGAGCTGATAAGGAACGGATATAACTATCGATTGTAACGGAGATACAAATTTTATCAAAAGCAAGAGAAATATAGAGACATAGCGAATTGTGAGGTGGTCAACAAGCAGAGCTTCGTCGCGACCGGGAATATATTATATCGACCAATTATATTTTTACTCAAAGCATATAACTCTAAGGTCTCAAAGACGAAAGTGGCAATCGCCTATGATATTAGTGATTGAATGGCGAAGCTAGAACGTATGGTCGTGCGTTAACGTTATTGATTTTCAGTGGGTGAACTCTTTAATCTTGGTAATCGACTAAAAGCGTCGCTGCTCGGCATCGCCTATTCATTAATGGCGTAAACGACAAGTGACAGCTGGCGTACATTCAAGTCCTGCAGTACGTACTACTACCTATGCGAACCATTCGAGTAGGCATACACATGCAGTCTAGGATGCCCGCCATGATCGCACAACCTCTACATGGAAATGTGACACCCTTCTGTCAGGTCTGCTGCTTTTTAACGCTTCACTAATAATTCTAATGCCTCTGGCAAATTTTCTACCCGACCCTTCTGATCGTGATTCCTGACGGACTTGATACCCATCCCACTCTACAAGTACACTCATGCTTATTACTCAGGTGCATCGATTCAAATCAATAGTATAGACTCAATCGTCCAATGCGTGACAGATCAAATGAAATTATTAATAATAAAGGTTCCTCTTATTAATCTATTTTTATTTCAATACAACATTGAATACACTATTTTAAATTAAAATAATCAAAATTATTAGCCTGCAGAAAATTTGTGGCGACAAATGTTGTAACATTTATTGAATTAGGCGTAAGTCGTTTATTATTAAATCAGTAGTGATATTAAATATACAATCACGAGTTTTATCGAACTATGTCCGAAATTTTACAGATTAAAATTTTGCTAAATCATTAGAAAGATGGATTTTAGAAACCTTATGTCTTTTTATTTACTGTTTTTGTTTAAGAAAAATGTCCCAGTAATTGCGAAGCCAATTTTCTTGCTTTTTATTTAATTTGATTTATGAATTGAAATCCCATTTGACATTAAAACATGCTAAAAATAAATAGATTCTATTATAAACATTACTTTTAACATATTTTTTTCAACAATACATTCCAATTATAACCAAGTTTCACGATTGTCACATTGTGACATTTGCTTTCAAAAGCCAAATTGAAACATATATAAAATCTCTTCTGTTGTATTTGACGAATTTTTGTTTCGTATATTGAAACTGTAAACCTTTAAATGTATTTTTTTCATGTATGCCAAGGGAATGGTGCCTGCCTTTCTACTTTTTAGTATTCAAAATTTTTTATTGTTACCATTTAATTTGTAAAATCTTCAAAATTTCAAGACCTATTTTCTGTCCTTTAAACAACCACGCATGATTCTTACAGGTTAGGAGAGCGGTGCTTTTTCGGTACTATTTTGGTATTTTTTAACATAGTTTTATAAAATATAAATAAATAAAATATGATATACTTTTTATTTAATAATTAATTTTTATTATTTTTGTAAGTTTTACTGCCACATTTGTTTTTCTTTTATACAAGTTTTATTATAGCTAAAGAGATGAAATGTTAATATTTAAATGTGAGATATAAAATGTAATAATACAACATATTATATTATATAAACATGTTTAAAGTTTGATTGAAAAGTTGTTCTAGGTATGCCATACTTTTCTGCTGTACCTTTAATGGATTCCCCATTAGTTACTCAATCAATGGCCAATTTTAATTAACCATCTGTATAACTCAATTTTTTACTTATTTTTTATAATAACGCACCATTTGTTTCTGCTTAAAATAACTTACAACTAGACAAATATCCACACCTGGGATCACATCCTAGCAATCAGACAACTGAAACTAAATTTGATGTTAAAAATCAGCTGTTCTCTCTAAACACAACTTAGAATGGCTAGAGTGTAACGTGTCGTTCCCCATCTTAGGGTGCCGATCTCTGCCCCACATCGATACTTTTTGTTTTTAAATAACTATTTAACTACATGTTTGAGAAAAGTGATTTAAAAGAAATTGAAGTTCGAGTTTCAAACATTGCAATAGACCCATTTTTGAGGACTATTGATACTTTCAACCGCTGGAATTTTATTTCATTATTTACAAAATGGCAAATTAATTGGTTTGAAATATAACTGTATATTTAATAGATGCCAATAAAAAAGAAACTTAATTTTTTTCAGAACCATTCCGTTCAGAAAAATCCATAAAACCGGGTCAAAATGTCTAAAACTATTGATCAAAGCCCTCGTGGGCTTATATATTAATAATGCATTTTTCCACATTTTGACCCCGCTTTATCTAAAAACCCGAGATGCTAGACTGTTTTTTTAACGGATTCATAACACACTTACAAAAAAAACATACAAGAATCAAGCATCAAACATACAAGTGCGCAAAATAGGTGATGGCCGACGAGTGCGAAACTTGCAGCATGAGTCGGAGCTGAAGCCCAATGCTGCAATCACGCGAGTAGCAAACACCTGTGCACACGTGTATCTCACGCTGTTTTTTGCGACATCGTTCCGAGAAAAATATTTATACCTTCTTTGCATTTTTCCACCAAATTGTCGATACCTTATCGTGATTTTCAGCTGAATTCGTCCATTGCGTCAGTTCGCAAAATAGATGTGTTTCGAAGTCCACATGCGCCATTATTATTCCCGCAAAGTCTGCTTGATTAAATCACTTTGCAGATTATTTATAGGCATCGAAATCCTAATTTTTTAGGTGGGTGTTGCAAATTAATTTAACAATATTTGTGAATTGCATTTTATTATTTTACATTAAATTGAAAAAAATGCGTAAATAAAAAATAATATACGCGATAGCGACCGGTTTTATATTAACAAAATGTAAGTGCTGAGTTTCAGTTTTTTTCAGATTAATTTAATTTAATATGCATTTTTAAACTTTAATAATCTTGAACATGGCCAATATATTACTTATTAATTCTGAAATAGTTTTTCAAAAATTAATTTACCTGTGATACTAGAAATGATTTGAATTAATTGTAAATGAAGTTGTAATTTGCAATGCTATTGTTATGTAGTTATCAACTGTTTATCCATTCCATAATGCATTGGGACTAGACATTAGGAGACTTTAGTCCTGTAATTTGACTTCTCCAAAATCGAGCATTCTTTTTTTGGATCTACAAAATTGCATTGAAGTGCTACATCTTATCGAGCGCTGCACTAATGTGACACATGTATAAGTGGTCGCCGCCATGGTTCATGTGAATATACCATCAGACAGAAAAACGCCTAAATCATTCCCTATCGATAGAAAACCTCAGAATATTCTCTGATGAAAAAAACCTGGCCCGCTTGAGGCGATCTTCAGGCTCGCTTTTTATGATTTCTGCTCTGGAGATAGTTTGAGAGACTTGGGTCCTTTTAAGTGTGATGCGACGGTCATATAATGGTCCTATTGTCTTCGTCACATACCGGACGGGTAGACTTATTTACAACAGTTGGCCCTCACCAACCCGACATCCTTTTTAAATTTTTCTTCAAGTTATTAACACTTTGTTATCAATGAATTTTCTCATTATAAATACTTTATAATGATAATTTATATACTAATATATTATTTTATATTTTAATTAAAAAAATTTTGTCTGGTTTGGCGTATCTTATTCCATTTACGAGATATGATGTATTTATTCAAATTTTAAACATCTAAAAGAAAGTTTCATATCTAAATTAATCCAAACCTGTAGATTCGAAATTATTACCTTTTAGACTGATAACTTAAAAAATTTTTAAATATATTTTGGAAATCCTATAAAATATTATTAAAAAATTAATTTAAAAAATTCTTGTTAGTTTTTTAGAAGTTTTGGTACACTCTTCTATTTTATTTAAAACGATTCAAGGCTTTTTATTTCAAATCATTCAGTTAAAAATTATTTTAAAAATTCAAAATTAAATGGTTAGAAATGGAATATCTTAGATTGAAGCAATATTATATAATTATTATTTTGAAATTATTTTAAAATTAAGATATAATAAATATACAAAGAAATTAAAAATTTTGTCCGCATAATAGAAAAAAGTTGTACTTTTCTGCAATTTTGGTTGTAGTTAATTCTATTTAATTGCAGATTCTTTGTAAAAATTTTCCCACTTGTACTCTTTGTTGCTCTCATTGAGTTTATAAATTAAAAAAGGGACTCTTTTTAATTTAAGCAAGATAAAAACGTAATCATTTTTTTCTTCTTATTAATCAATATAAATTTTAAAATTAAGCTTGGTTTTAATATTCCTACGACAAAAAAATTGTCCACTAATAATAAAGAGGATATACGAGTTTAACTGTAGCATGTAATCGATTTTAAAAATCAGAATCGTTTAGTATCCTCTCACATATGACGCCATTAGTTGACTATCCTGAGTGTATCACAATCTTGTAGTAAATTATCATTTATCTAAAAATACAGATCAATTTAACTTATCAAAAAAACCTTTAGAAGCGACAACCGGCAGTTGTCGTTTCACACAAGCGGTGAGAAGTTTGCTGGTTAGTATATAAGGACCATTTCGACTGATATACCCAGCGTGCGATATTATACGTTAGGGAATTATTTTGTATGTAGTAGTCTTAAGATAGGTTGTAGAATTAGGTTTGTGTGCGTTAGATAAGTGAAGAATACGTTTCTCGTGTGTTAACTGTGTGAACTTTGTAATATAAACAAAAGACTACAAATCTGGTGTTCTGCTTTGCCATACGACTTTTTTTATTTGCTTTAGAAACTTTCATATTTTCCTAGACTGTATTGGAAATTATATTTGCTGCTTCTTTACTTTTTCCCAGACTGTCTTAGACATTTTAGAGTCTCCAAAATGTTTTTGCTATATCCAAATTTTCTAGACAGGCCAGGACTGTATGTGGTTCTTTCTTGTACATAGAATTAAAATATCTTGTAAATATTTATAGAAGGAGGCTTTCAATTTTTACAACATTTTGGTACCCGTCCAAGATTCCCAGACTGAGTTCTACACTTTTTATAGGACAAATTTTTGCCGTGTGTATACAGTCATGCATAAATAAGAACAGCCATACATGCAGACAGTCATAAATACATACATACATACAAAGTACAAACATACATACATACATACATAGATTACATACATACACACATACATACATACTTACTTACACACAAACAAACATACATGCAGACAGCCAGAAACATTTGTAAAAACTTATTTTTCGGGTTTAAAGGGTCTGAAAACGTGGACATTTGCCAAAACCGGAGGGGGATTAACTTTTACACAAATCTAACTTTGAGTGTAGCGGTTATCTGTGTAGAAAGTTGTGTAAAAAGGTTTAAGAATGTATGGGGATAGAATGCAGAGCCTATAAGGGGAACAGAGGAAAGATGGTAAGAGGGTATAGAAGAGGGTATGGAGGTTATAGAGATAGGTATAGAAGAGGGTATAGATAAATAAATCGTAGGAAATCGATTATGCGATAGAAGGAATGTGGAAAAATGGTCAAGGGGGGAAATGTGGAAAGTCGTAAGTTGACTGAATAGAAAGGAAGTAAGTGGGTATATGATTACTTGGTTCATAAAGTCAAAGTAGTCAAAGGGTACAAGTAAAAGTACAGGAGGGAGTTGAAGGTGGTGTGTGAAGATGAATAAGGGGGGGGGGTAGAAAGGCGTGGTAAAAATGATTGAGGGGATATCACGTGTAGGACATATATTATAAGGGAAACATCGATGAGAATATTAAGTGAGACGAAGTTAAGGGTAAAGAAAAATGTTGGTGAGGGATGTCGAGATTGGTTGGTGTAAAGAATTTTACGAGAAAGAATCTTTGGGGAAGAGGATCATATAGGAGAGGACGGTTTCAGGGGAAAGTTTTGTGTTGTGGAATTAGGGAAAGGTGTTTCAGGGGGCATATCGGGGGGGATGTTGATGCCAGGGCTATAATGAAGATGTGACAAGAGAGTGAGGTGATATTGTGGGCTAGAAGGGATGAGAGAGTGAGAGATTTAAGAGTATAAGGATGAGGGTTAAGGGCATTTTTTGAGGCGAGGGGAAGGGGCAGATTTCTTTTGGGCGATACGTGTTTTCTACAATAAAGAAATGCTACTATCGATGCTTTTGTTAATGCCACGGAGCCGTTTGTAACCTGTATATTTTTTTGTAATAAGAGGGCAAAAAAAGCACAGGTTCACCCGTTAAGTATGAATTTTCAGACACATGCCTTATATTCGTTCTTGAGATCCCAACGAGTGGTTGAACGGCGAATGGCGAAAACAGGCAAAAATGAAGGAGAGATGGAAAAAGCTAGGGCGAGAGAAAACGAGGAGAGAACGACGAAAGAGAGCCAACGGCATTGGACGTTGCGTCGTTACCGTTAACGACGGCCACCGATTGTCCCAACGACGTGGTGCGACCTGTATGTCGAGCTACCCTAACGACGCCTGGCGTCGCCTTATTGCCGCGATAAATATAAAGCCTACTCGACGAAATCTCTCGCCTACGCCTACCTCGCATTCTTGAAACGGTTTTCTGCTCGGAGGTACAGCCAACATCACGCAATATCAATATACTACATTCTGAAAATTTCCCTTTCGTAAAGGCCTTATAGTTCCTCCAAGATCACCAATTCTATTGGAACTATTTGTTATGCTTGCTGTTTTGAATGGTAATTATCTAAAGAATTAACAATAATAGTTGGACGAAATTAATGTAGCAAAACCAAATTTTCTTTACATAATAATCAACATGATTACAATAAAAGAATTAATATTCTACCCTGGCGAACCGAATGAACGGAACGGCTACTCAATAGCGTAGCCATATAGTAGCCACATAGTAGCCCTTCCGTAG
>JAAAKG020128407.1:0-14793 GCA_010014905.2 Druon quercuslanigerum
TATATATATATATATATATATATATATATATATATATATATATATAAAGTAAAAATAAATTAATTGTTTTAATGGAAATAATTGTTTCTTGATTTTTTGTTGCTTCAAACTGCTATTGATAGAAGAAAAAAATAATTTTTTTCTAAAAGTTTGCTGCCATACTATAATTCCTGAACTTTTTTACATTTTTAAAGAGATAAGTACAATCAGATTATGGGAAAAACTGATTTTGAAGAATTCGAATACAAATTTAGAAGCTTCTTAATAATTTTAAAAGATTTGTAGGAAAATTTTAAGCAGGTAATATTTAATTTTGAAAGTATAATTTTAAAGTTTAAAGACTTCCAAATTTTTTGAGAAAAAAATATGAAAGACGTTAAGACAATTATTTTAATTTTTAAGAATTTAAACAAAATTTGGATAAACTTAATTTTGCAGGGCGTCAAGAGAATGAAAGATATATAATAAAGATTCATGTGGGCTTCCGTTTCCGGTATCAACTGTGAAAGAACAGACAGTTCGGAGATCGAGTGTAAAAGAAGAAGGGTGAGTGAAGTTTTAAAGGGTGAAAGTGAGTGGTTTGAAGTGGAAATTTGGAGCATGCGAGGTTTTTTAGGTTATAAGCAGGAAAAGCAATTGCTGGGTTAGGGCGACAAGATGTAGGCTTTTAAGATGGGAAACGTTACGGAGCTATCGGTAAGGTAAGATGCCGACAACGCGAAGTCCACCAACTGGAGCCAGAGGGCAACAGTTACTGGACGATCGCACAGAACAGCAAACAGTAGAGGCAACAAGAGAAGACGTTGCTGAAAGCGTGCGCAGTGGAGGAAAGGGTGACGTTGATCGCAGTGACAGAGGCGTTGAGGGAAGGCCGAGAAAAGACTCAGGAACGGGCAATCAACGCGAAAGACCCTCAAACCTACAACGCCTGAAGAAGCTGGGCAGCGCGGGTTCGAATAGTAGTCTGGACGAATGGCAAAAAAAAACGCAAGCGCGACTAGCAGTGAAGGTGATGATAAAAGAAAAAGAGGCAGAGGACAATGATTTAGAAAGGTACAAGGATAACCAGAAAGTTTGAATTAAATGGAAAACACTAGAAAGGGGTAGGGGGTGAAGGGGATGTTTGGAAAATTGAAAGCTCTCATAAGAGGGTTAAGAGAAGAAATAAGAAAGAGATTGGATGATATGAACAGGGTTATGAGTAGGCAGGGAAACGATGTAAGGAGGGAAGTGAAAAAGATAAGAGAAGAATGTGAAGGATGGGATAAACGCTGGAAGGAGGAGAAAGACAAAGTTTTAGGTAGAATAGAGAGAATAGAGAATAGACAGAGAGAGGTTGAGGAACAGAGAAATAGTGAGATAAATCAGGTGGAAGTAATCTAAAAATTAGGAATGATCATATGGTGGAATAAACAGAGAATGAGGAAGTAGTTAAATGGAATGAAAATAACGTGCAAAGTGAAAATAAAAGATTGAAGAAAAGACTGAGATTGCAAGAAGATTGGAAGGGAAAGAAAGGGCAAAGAGTACAAATAACTTAGTAGTTAAGGGGTTGAAAATGGAGAGTGAATAGGAATAATATAGGTAATAATAGGTAAAAGTGGGGAGTAAGGAGGCTAAGAAGAAAATTATGGAGGGAAAAAATATTGAGAGAAAGAAGGGAAAAAATTGAAGAAGATCTAACATGGAGGGAGAGGAAAAGGAAATGGAAAATAGAGGAGAGGGCTTGGATTGAGAGGAAAAAGGGCCACATGGTGTGGATAGGAAGTGATAGATTAAAGATGAATAGGGAGGAGGGGTGCTTGAACGAAAAATTAGAACAACTAAGAAAAAAAGGAAAATTTTTTAGAAAGGTAGAGGTAAGCGCACAAAAACATTCTAGAGAGAAAACAGAGGGGTTTCCAAACGGAAAAGAGGATAAATTGAGGAGAAAAGAAAAGGGAAGGGAAGAGAGAAAGGTGAAAATAGCTTTCTGGAATGTGCCGGGTTTGAAGAACAAGAATAAAGGATTCTGGGGAGAGTTAGAAAAGTGGGATATGATTATGATGAGTGAAACCTGGGCAGATGAAAAGGACTGGAAGGGGACGAAAAGGACTTAAAGGGGATAAAATGGCTATTACTGAAAGGTTAAATGTGAGCAATACAAGAAGCAAGAAAAGAACACGTTAAAAGCAGAGTGATGGGTGGCATGGTTTCAAGGGTAAAAAAAAATTATCAGTAAAAGGTAGAAAAGATGGGGACAGGGAGGAAAATGATGCAACAATAATAATAAGGGTTATAGTTGGAAAAGTCAAAATGGCGGTGTTTTGTGTATATAGAAGAAGAGGGGAAGATGAAGGCTAGAGAGTAATAAGGAGGTGGATGGAGGAAAAGAGAGAAGAATTGGTTTTAATAGTGGATGTCTTAAATGATTGGATTGGCGAACACGAAAGAGGGATTCGGGATGAAGAAAAGGAGGGTGGTTTATATGTAATGGCAATATTAAAGGAGATTAAAAAACAAGAGATCACATTCATAGGAAAGGGAGCAACAGTAACAGAGAACATCTTGGCTGAAGAAATAATGCGGTATATGATAGGGACTATGAAGGTGGAGAATGAGATGGGGTCCGAGCACTTCCTGGTTACAGCTATACTAAAAGGAGGCGTTAGTAAGCGCGGCAGAGGAAGCAAGAAAATAGGAGGAGGAAGTTTCACGAAAATAAGAGTCCCGAGGGTAGATAAATTAAAAGAGTTTAAACGAAAGATGGAAGAGGAGAAGGTTAGGTATGAAAAAAGGAGGGAGTAGACTCGTTAATTGAAAGGTTAAAGGGGTCGATTGAGAAGGTAAATGATGAGCTGGGTACTAAAGAAGAACGAGTAAGGGGAAAGACAGGCTGGTGGGATCAGCAATGGTATGAGAGTAAAGAGAGAATAGAAGATTGCGTAGGTAAATGAAGAAAACGGGAAATATAATAGGAGCAGCATAACAGCAGAAAAAAAGAAAATGAGAATATGCTGAAAAGAAAAAGAGAAAGGGGAAATGAGAAATATAAGGCAGACGTAGAAAAATCAATCAAAGAAGGTGGGGTAAGGGATGTGATAAACAGAGACGGATAGTCTAAGGAGAAATAGAGGAAGGGAACGAAATTATAAGAGAAGTGGTGTAGGCAATGGATAGGCTAAAAAGAAACAAGGCGAAAAGAGAAGATGGGATGGAGAACGAAGCGATGAAGTATTTAAGAGTGGATGACAGGACTAGTGGTACAGCTTGTCAAAAAAGGGGAAGGGAAGAAGGTACAGGAATACAGAGGGATCACTCTCATGTCAGTCACCTATAAAATATATGCAGACATTTTAAGAAAAAGGTTGGAGAGTCAGGTAGAACAAAAAGAAAGTATCCCATACAATCAGACGGATTTAAACGAAATTTAGGGAGAAAGAAAGGGAAACTAGTGCTATGACAGGCAGTGGAAGAGAGGAGTGTAGAGAAAAAGTTGGTCGAGAGGATACTAGACATTTTTACTGAAACTAGGATAAGGGTGAAGATAGGAAAGAGATAAGGGCAGGTTTTCTGGACAGGGAGAAGTCTAGGGCAAGGTTGCCCGTTGAGTCCGCTACAATTTAATATGCTGCTGACAGGCTTAGAGGAGAATCTAAAGGAGAAAGGGAAAGGAGGAACGGTCTTGGGTAATAGCAAACTATACTCTCTAGTATACGCGGACGATGTAGTTCTGTTAAACAGATGGTGAGAAGGTGATGAACCCAATGACGAGAATCTTCGAAGAGTATGTGGGAGCCTAGGTTTTTGATTTGAGGCAGAAGGGGGAAACGAGCTGCAAATAGGAAAGTAGAGAGCATGCATGAGCAATTTCTGAGATGGGTAATATGGATAAGCTGCAGATGCCCAGCATACATGTCAAGGGAAGAATTAGGGAGGGAAAAAATGATTAGCACACAAATTAAGAGAGCCTGGAGGTCTGAAGAGAAGGTAGAAGGGGGTAGGGAAACAGAATGACACAATAAAGTTTAGGCAAAAATTGGAGCAATGAGGTGAGAGGCAATTTAGGGAATTCAAAATGGGAGGAAGAAAGAAGAAAAATGAGAAGTATTTGTAATACACAAGCAGAGGTTATGGAATGGCAGGACATAGAGTTAGATGTATTAATAAATCAAGGAGAAAATAAATTAACAAAGATTATAGATCCGAGGTACAATAGATGATGTATAATGATTAAAGGGATGACTGAACCATAATATCTGCAACATATAAAAAAGGCAGAAAATTGGATTGGCGTTGCATGGTTCAGAATGGGAGAAGGAGTGAGAAAATGTAGATATTGGATGGATGAAGAGAAAAATCTGTGTAGAGTATGTGGGTACGTAATAGAGTCATTGACAGATATATTAAAGAGATGTACAAGAGAGGAAGATGGACAGTTGAGTGTGGATGAGTGCGTAAGATGGACTTTGGATGGTAATGGATAGGCAGTGACGTGGATGAAGAAATTGGAAAAAGTAAGGGAAGACAAGGCAGTAGGTCAAAGCCAAACGGGTAATCCTGAAAAAGGAAAATAAAAAGCAAAAATTGTTTTCCATTTCGTGTAAAATGAATTTTTATGACAAGAGGAAACGGAAGCCTTGGAAGATCGCTCATTTTTAGAATTAATATGGTAGTTAAGTTAGACTAAGGATGGAATTGTAAATATGTGCACAGGTAGCGGAGGCCCTCAAACCCGTAAAAGGGAGAGAGTAAATACATGCAATACTTAAGATTCATGGGTAAATTTCAAATGATTTTTTGCTAATGAGTTCTAAGAGCACATTGAAAAATATTACAACGAGACGTTTTAAATTATTTCCTCAAATTGAAGAAAAGCGTTTACAAGTTTTAAAAGGAGAAAATTAAAAAGATTTTAAAACATTTCTAAATATTTCCTTAAATTTTGGACACTAATATTTTTCTGATAAATTAAAAATTGTGGACAGATTTCGGATACTTTGAGGCCAGTTTCAAATTTAAAATAATTTATCAAAATTTAAAATAAAATCCAATCAGCTATAAATATTATCAAGGATTTAAGAGGTTTCGTATAGATTAAAAATATTTTATAAACTGGAAGCATTTCCGAACATTAGTGAAATATATTTTAATCTTCGAAAACTCCTAGAAGTCATAAATATATTTTAAAAAGGCTCGAATTTTTCCTAATATGTGGAAAAATCCTTTAAAATAGTTTTTTTAATCTTCTACATTTTTGGTGACACATCTTAAATATTTAAAAATCGTTTCTATTTTTTTTTGAAATTCCTAGGAAATTTTGGAAGATTTTGTGGACATTTTTTTTACGTTTTAAATGATTTTTCAAAATTTTAAGAAAAATTTGATTCCTTTAAAAATATTTGAAGGAATTCAATAGGCTTTCCATAGATTTAAAATATTTTAAACCTTAGAAGCATTTCCGAAAATCGATCGAATATTTATCATTTCTTCCAAACTTCTAAAACTCCTAAATATCTTTTAAAAAGGCTATAATTTTCCCTAATAATTTGTAAAAACCTGAAATAAAAAAAATTATATATATTTTTGATATTTTACATTTTTTTTGACACATCTGAATTATTTAAAAATGTTTTCTAATTTTCGGATGGAAATTATAAAACTTATATTTATATAATTCTAAAAAAATGCTAATACTTCTTTCCTTTTAAGTAATTTCAATATTTGTGTGACTAAAAAAATATTTAAAAAGGTAAAATTGTAAATATAATATTAATAATATTAATAATGATAATAATATATATTATATGCTATGAGGCTCTGGGGTACAAGAATCAAGTATTTTGATCATGGGCAACTAAGGATAACTAGATCAATACGTATTAAGACGGGTATATTTTAGGGAGACTCCTTTAGTGCAATATGGTTCTGTTTAGCGTTGAACCCATTGAACAAAATACTAAACAGCATGTCTCATGGGTTCAGAGTTAATGGTAATCAGGATGGTCATCAAGAGACCAATCTTCTGACATGGGTGACCTGAAGCTGTACGCTAGTTCAGCCCAGAAACTGCAGAAAGTGATCAATGTCACAAAGCAGTTTTCCAATGATATACACGTGTAGTTCGGACTAGAAAAATGAAGAAGAGTGCATTTAGTTAGAGGGGAATTAGGGGTCGCAGAGTTAGAGAACGTGTTCGAAAATGACATCGAGGCGATGGCTGCAGGTGAATCATATAAATATGTGGGTATTCTTGAAACTCAGGGTGTTTAGCATACGATTGTTTAGACAAGCCTAACGATTGCCTTCACTACGAGACTCAGATTGATTATGAAGAGTTTTTTCAACTCGGAAAACAAAATCAGGGCAATCAACACATATGCCATCCCTGCCCTCACGTACACCTTCGGGCTCATCAAATGGTCTAACATCGACCTTGAAAAGTTAAACAGAATTGTCCGCGTAGAAACGAAGAAACACCGAATGCACCTCAAAAATTCAGCGATTGAAAGGGTAGTTCTACCATGACATATAGGGAGCAGGGGCATTGTAGGTGTTAAAAAACTGTTTGAGTCACAAGTAATACAATTGCGAGACTATTTTAACAGCAAACGAAATGTTGCGCTTTAAAGCAGTCCTTAGTTAGATCAACAAGAAGTGGATAGTGATGGATCCAATATTTTGCTAAGAAAGGGTGTTCTGTATCAAGAGATGGAAGGATTCATTATTGTGATACAGGACAAGATTTTCAGCATCAAGAATTATTGCAAACACGTGTTACATCAAGACGTGGTTGACCGGTGCCGATTATGTGGAGATACCAACAAATCCATAGAGCACATTATTGATGGTGATGGATGATAAACAACTTGCCCTAAATCTGGGACTCTTAAAAGAATGGACGTCTTTCTATAGATACATTCCAATGCCCGTTTTAGAAAGCGAAGATTACATCTTATATTGGGATGCCATTATCCAAATGAATCATTTCCTCCGGGCCAATCGAGCTGACATCGTGATGCATGAAAAAAAATGTGGAAGAGTCTACATCCTCGACATTGCTTGTCCACTTAACCGAAATTTGCAGTCAACCTATACAACCAAAATTCACAAGTATAGCGAGTTAAGGCATAAAGTAAAGACCATATTGAGGAATGTGAAGCATGCATCTATTCTTCCCATTGTGAATTAGGCTACATGCATTGTGCACTAAAGATGCAATGAACATCTTGAACATTTAGGAGTCAGTAGGGTAATGGCAGCAGCTCAGAAAGGGGTTGTATTGAACATCTATCGCATTGTGAGAATCTTTATTGCCCTTCAGGAAGCAAGCGACTGAAAACCTGTGGAGAGACAGATGGCAGCTCTATGAAAGCATCCAGGGATGACTGAAGTCACTTCCAATGCTCGCAGCCGCTTGTAATTGCATACCTACGGCATCATCGCAGGATGTTTAAGCATCGTATTGGTTTAACTGATAACATCCTGATCTGATCAGTGACTTTACTTAACTCGTGGCTATGATGTATAACCGGGTTCACACGAGTGAAATTTTTGCAAAAAAAATATATATATAGTATGAGCGAAGTTGTAATCTCCAGAAGCTACGATCATAGTTCCTTAAAGCAACCAATCTCGACGCAATTGGAATGTGTACGTTATCCACTCCTGCTACTTGGACCCTAGAAGTTAAGCAAGAGCGGGAAATTTACGCAAGATACTTCGTACAACACTGTTCCTTAGAGTGCGGTCTCTAGCCGCTGATGACCTTACGCGGCAGACGGCACAGTTGGAGGTAAAGGTTTCACCTCTGGATGGCCATAGAATTGACCATAAAGGGGCTTATCAGTTTTTTTCCTTTAGTAAAAGCAAATGTTCTGCTTCTTGTAGATGAATTTTAGGCACCAAAGTTGCTAGTGATGTTAGCCCATGAGTAGTGTCGCTGGAATCAAATGGGAGACCAAACTCCTCTGCGGCTCTATGTGCGGGTCGGTAGAGAAACGCCGTAATATTGACGACTTTATGTTGGTGCACGAGATGCATTAGAGAATCTGTGCCTTTTAGAACTGGGCAGGCTGCAGCTAGAACCGTTCTTCGAAAACGATATTCTAAGCACAGCAAACCTCTACCCCCCTTATCTCGAGGGAGATATATACGAGGTACAAAAGATATAGGATGATGATTTCGATGGATTTTCATCATCTTGCGTGTGCTTCGGCCAAGTTTCTTAAACTCATAGACGTTCCATTTTACTGCAACAAACGTGTAAAGCAGTATAGGAACGACCAAAATATTGGTCGCCTGGATCTTATTCTTCCCAGATAATTCGGAAGCCCAATTTTTTCTGAGAATCTTGCGATACCTTTTTTTAAGTACCATTTTTAACACACACAAATCTTGGGTTTCCTCTGGTGGTATTCCAAGATATGTATATGTTTCTCCATTACCAAGATGTTAATTGGTATGTCCACCTATGAGTTGAAGATCCTCATCGTCAGGCGTTGATGCATTTTCTAGTCTTCCTTGGTTTAGATGGACGCAGGCACACATGTCCAGTACAAAGATCTTGCCAATAGCTTAAGATTACCTATGTACTGCCGCCATACGGATTGTAAGGTTCTCTTTTTATCTTTTCAAGAAGCAAAGAGTTTAAGGTCGTCCGTGTATAAAAGGTGGTTTACCTTAAATTCTCCTTTGTTCGTCGGGCCACATAGGTATCCGGAGCTTTTGCCGTGGAGTACAATAGATAGAGGCAAGAGGCAGATGCAGAAAAGTATCGAACTTAAAGAGTCTCCCTCGAAGACCCCCCTCTTATATGTGACATAACTGGTAGTCACTTGTCTCTGCTAAGATGTTATGACAAATCTTGTCCACCACAAGAGCATAAGCTGTTTCATAAATCTCACTATTTTTGGATGTACTTCCAGGCACTCAAGGAGCTTAATAAGTAGCGCATGATTCGTCTTATCGAATGCCTTTCGGTAGTTAATCCAAGCCATGGACAGATTGTGTCGATATCTGTTAGAATCCTGGGTAATACGCCTGTCTGTCACCAAGTTCTCTTTGCAACCAGCCAGTCATTTCTTGGATCTGCGTTTTTCAACTATTGCACTAAATACCGGCTCGATAGAGATTAATTTTCTCTCTTTGAGGATGCCAGTGAATAACTTGTAGCTGGTGATTAAACAAGTTATAGGCTGGTAGATCTTTTGACTTTACAAATCTCCAGTCATGGGGATCAGCACCGTGCGTAAAATTGAACTTCTTCCACAAAATGTTTTTGATTTTATCTGGCCTCTTCTGGATGTTGTGACAATTGCCTCTGGCAATAATTACGAAACAGTGTAATACCTGAAGCGTCTTCATCTAGCTTATGAGTGTCTCCATACCCTTGTTTCCAAAAGACTTGAATGTCTTCTTGACTAGGCTGATTTTCAACGGCACATGACGTTTCGTTGTAAAGACGATAAGGGTCAGTGGCAAAGGTGTAATTTTTCGGAATCCCCTTTATTCGCCTTACAAGGCGCTCTCTGGCTATTGAAAGAGCCCTTATTTTTTGCTTCCAGCAAGTGCTCTAACTTTTGGAGTAAACTTCTTATTTGATGTTATGTAGCTAATCATGCACTGAACATTTGATTCATGCCGTCTAGCCGTTTCAATTTTAAGCTGAAGCTGTGCAATACGATCACGCGTCTTACTCAAGCGTACTGCAGTATCATTACTTATATTTTCGCTAAGCAGAGAGACCGCCTTTTCGCAAACTAAACAGTTGAGATTCCAGAGATCAACATCTTGAGGGAGAATTATCGGCTATCTGCGACGGTAATCTTGCTGGAACGAATGGTATATTCTCTGGAGGATTTTGATTTTCTTCTTGATAAAGAGCTTCATATCCCTTTTTTAGCAAAAAGGAATACTCTTAAATACTAGGGCTTCTTATGAGCATATTCCGGGTGCATATTGACTTAACGATCATGCAAACTTTGCATGTATCCTCTACGTGCCGGTGATCTTTCTTGCCAACAGGTAAGTATGTCCCTCCTGAGTTGGTCCGACCATTGAAAACGACGTTATTGCGTTTGTCCAGGGCCATTGTCTGTTCGCACCATCGTTATGGTCAGATTGCCACACCCAACTGAACCATGGTCTCCATCTGAGAGAAACGTATTGTGGGTGGCACTACGCGATGCTGGTGAAAAGGTGAAAAATAACATTGCCTAATATGTGAACGCTCCCTAATAATCGTACTCGTAAATTTTACGTTACAAGGATTCGCTAAATTCATTCTTTTAGAATTTAATTTTAGCAAGAATATAAATACTCATAACATTTTAACAAATAAATAAACTTTAAATAAATAAAATTAACCAGCAAAATTTTTAAATTAAAAATCGAATTTCTAATTCAAAACATTAAATTTCTGTCTGTAAACTTTCTGTTTAGCAAAATAGTTAAATTCTGCACCAAAAGAGATTAATTCTGAACGCAGAAGTTAAAAGCACAATCTGCAAATTCAAAGGGATTTTTTAATCTAAAAGATCGAACTGAGACAAAATCTTACACAAAAGTAAAAATGAATCTGAAAAATTCCCGGTTTTCATCTAAACTCTAGGGTACTTCTTGGTGTTTATAAAATCTAGGCTATAATGTCTGGTTTTCTTAGACAGTGGTCACCTGACTGGAAATTTGGCCGTTCTTGAATTTTATCGTAATTAAAATATGTATATGACTTTCCTATTGTTTAAAGTCAAATATTTAGGAGCTGATGGTGATAATCCAATGATTTTTCCATCGTATCTACTGCGATAATTCTGAAAAAACCTAAAAACAATGATGACGAAAGGGTAGATCTAAAATGTAAAAATAAAACCAATTCTATAAGTCCTTCAGGCATTGGCAGATTTGCACAATCTCGCATTAAGTTTATCTAGCTAATGATAATAATTGTAGCGCAAATAGGCAAAATGCACAAGCGGATTTTATGGTCAAATATTTGACAGTTACAAGAAACAAACTTGCGCGCAAACTTGACTCATTTAACTCTCAAATTTTAGATGTCAAAATTGCTTGCTTCATGAAGGAACAGTTTCACTAATGGTAAATTACCATCTGAATTCGGAATCTGCCTGAGGGTTGATCAGGTTATGTGCGTGTGGGATACCTACTATGGACGTTGGGGGTGCGATTTTCCTATCAACTAACATTTCTAATGCATTGTGACTCTCTACTTCTCTCTGATGTAACTAATTAAAAAAAAAGTAATAATCGTGACAAAAAAATTAGGATACATAAATGAGATTGAAGTCAAATTTAAAACCATTTTAAACGTTTATTTTTGTCCAAACGGAAAGCGAATTTTGTTGGTGATTTTCCAAATTCGGTCATTAGATTCTTGATTTTATTTTCAGCAATTCTTCACGTTAACTTACTTATTGGACGTTAAATAGGGTTTTAAATTTTACTTTAATCTCATTTATAGATCCTAAATTTTAATTAAGTCACTTGGTTCGGAGGTCATTTTTATGTCAGGTTTTTTTACAGCTGGTTGTTCTTTGAGCTTTTACTTGTATCTCGGATGTTGATTTTCATTTGTCAAAGAGAGAGGATCGTGGCAAGGGTGCTGTTTCTGCAGGCTGGAAATTTTTATTTTATTTTTTTTAAATTTAATTTAATTTTTATAATTATTTTTTGTTTGCCTTGATAAGGGTGCTGTAAGAGTTTCGAAACGTTGGTCATTATTTTCTACAAATATTTTTTTATTGTGATTTGATAATGGTAAGTAGAGGAAAAAAAGTACGAAAGAAATAAAAAAGAGAAGGAATGGGATTTGGTTGGTTACCTTCTCATTTTTCTTTCCTCCTTTTTTTGTCCAAACGGAAAGCGATTTCTTTTATTTTCTGGGGGGAAAAGAGAAGAGGATGAGATTTTTTCCAGATTGCAATGGAACATTTTATGGTGGTTGTCCAAATTTCGTCGTTAGATTCTTGATCTTACTTTCAGGAATTCTTTACGCTTAATAAAAATAAAGACACCCCTAGATTCGTCTCCGAAAAATCTCGATGCGGTTTTTTGGTTGGTTTTTGTTTGAACAATTTTTTCTAAAGTTACGTCAGATTATAGTTCTGCAATTATTGATTAAAAACAAGATAATTCTTGGATTAAAAAATAACAAAACCATTGCATTCCGCTCGAAAATATTTTAATGCGGTTTTTTTTTAAACATTTTTTTTATAATTGCTGCATTTGTTGTTTAGTGTACTTTTTCTGGTTGCCTGTGGATATGGATGTCAAAGTTGTGTAATTAATATGAAAATATATTAGTCGTATCAAAAAAATAAAAACACCCATTGATTCGTCTCCAAAAAAAACTTGATCCCTTTTTTGTTTATATCATTTTTTTACAACTACGTCACTAATAATGGCTCTGTAATTAATTATTATGAACAAAATAATTGTCGGATAGAAAAATGAACAAAACTATTGCATTCCTTTCTAAAACATCTCGATACGTTTTTTTTTTTGTTTAATCCTGTTGTTCACCAATTACTGCATTTGTTGTTTAGCGTACTAAACCGTTGCAATCCTATCGAAAATATCTCGATGAGAAATATTTTGTTTGTTTTTTCAAACCATTTTCCCAACAATTGAAGGGCCGATGCAATAACCACATTAGCGCTCAAACATGCGGAAAATAATTGTCCGCGAAGTTTCGTTTCTTAGTTAATTAGGGAAAACGGAGTTTTTCAACGAAAAAAAATCAATACGTTTTTGTGTTTAACTCGCCAGACCTTTGTCGGGAATAATAATTTTGTCTTGAAAATTTTGTGTAACATTCTTCAACATATTCTACGACTCTTCAATTGTCTCATAACTCCGAAACTACTCATACGATCTTTTTGTGCCCATAGGGCCTTTTGTTTAGAGTGACGAGAGCTTCATTTTCCCAAAGTGTTAGCCAATTTGACGGAGGGATAAGGTGGTTATTGCATCCGGCCCTTCAATTACTGCATTTGTTGTTCAGCGTATTTTTGCTCATTGCCTCTGGATATGGATTTCAAAAATGTGTAATTAGTTTTAAAAAAATAATAGTCTTATGAAAAAATAAAAACACCCCTAGATTCGTCTCCAAAAAAGTTGATGCGTTTTTTTGTTTATACAATTTTTTGATACACATCGTCAAAGTTCCATACACTTTCGCAGACTTTACGCCGAAAGTAAATGTATCTCGTTACGTAAACTTACTATGTCTCACACCGATCAAATAATTGTGATCACTGGACGTATTAACATTAAAATCAACTGCAGTATCTTAAATTAATCAGGTTACATATCGTAATTGGAATATACACAGCACGTACAATTACTCGCTAAATGTACATATCAGCAAAGCTTTGGATAAAGTTCCGATTAGCACAACATCTGAATAGTCTGAAATTTGAAATAATTTTTTTTGTGTTTGCCTTAGTAAATAATTAAAATTTACGAAAAAGCTTTAAATAAAGGTTCTAGGTCTTTCAAAAACCTATATTTTATGTGCAATACATTTTTAGACTACGAGTAACAGATTTCAAGAAAAACGACGATAAATATGAAAAATCGCAAAAATACAGCACAATATGTAGCGGTGTCACAGGGGTGCCTAAATTATTTCTGTGAGCAGTCACAGGGGTGGCTTCCAGCCCCCACAAGACGTTGGAAAGGCGTAAGGGTTTGACCAACATCATTTGAGTCGTCAGTCACAGAGGTGCCTTCCAGCTCCCACGAGACGTTGGAAAGGGGTAAGGGTTTGACCAACAATATTTGAGTGACCAGGCACAGGGGTGCCTTCCAGCCCCCCACGACGCGTTGGAAAGAGGTCAGGGTTTGAAGAAAAAAATTTCAGTGGCCAGTCACAGATGTGCCTCCCGCCCCCAAAAGACACTAGAAAGTAAGGGTTTTACCAACATTATTTGTGTCACCAGCCACAGGGGTGCCTTCGGGCCCCACGATATGTCGGAAAGGGGTAAGGGTTTGACCAACATTATTTCTGTGACCCGTCATAGGGGTGCCTTCCCGCCCCCACGAGAAATTCGGAAGAGGTAGGGTTGTGACCAACATTATTTCTCTGACCAGTCACATAGGTGCCTTCGCGACCTCCACAAGGCGTTCGAAAGTGGTAGGGGTTTGACCATAATTATTTCTGTGACCAGTCACACAGGTTGCTTTCCGCGTTCTCGAGACGTTGGAAAGTGTTAGGGGTTTGACCATAATTATTTCTGTGACCAGTCACAGGAGTACCTTCACGCCCCTCACGAGACGTTGAAAAGTGGTAGGGTATTGACCATAATGATTTCTGTGACCAGTCACAGGTGAGCCTTCCCGCCTTCTCGAGACGTTGGAAAGTGTTAGGGGTTTGACCAAAATTATTTCTGTGACCAGTCACAGGGGTACCTTCTCGCCCCCCACGAGAAGTTGAAAAGAGGTAGGGGCTTGAACAAAATTATTTCTGTGGCCAGTCACAGGTGTGCTTTCCCGCCTTCACAAGACATTGGAAAGGGGTAAGAAATATACCAAGATGATTTCGGGGGCTAGACACAGGGGTTCTTTCCCGCCCTCACGAGACGCTGGAATGAAGTACGGATTGGCCAAAATTATTTCTCTGACCAGTCACAGGGGTGCCTCCCCACCACGCGATATTGGAAAGTGTTTTGACCAAAATTATTTCTGTGACTAGTCACGGGGGTTCCTTCCCGCTCCCATGAGACTTTGGAAAGAGATATGGGTTTGACCGGAATTATTTCTGTGACCGCTCACAAGGGTGCCTTCTCGTCCCCC
>JAAAKG020128418.1:0-10889 GCA_010014905.2 Druon quercuslanigerum
AAAAATGGTTAAAATTTTAACAAAACGTTTGATACCTTAAAAAACAAAAGAGAAATTCGCTCTCTTAAAAAAATAAGAGTCGATTTTATATTAGGAATATTTAAATTTCAACTAAATAGTTGAAATTTTAATTCAACGATTGCATTTTTGAAATACAAAGATAAATTTATACAAAAAATAATAGTCGATATAAAAAAAAATTCTACCAAAAAAAACGAATTTTTAATAAAACACACTATTTTTTAGCAAAATAATTTAATTTTCATCTGAAAAAGATAAATATATAATAACAAATAAACTAGTCACAATTTCAAGTTAAAAAAATAATTTTCTACTCAAAGAAAAAAGATATTTCAACCAAATAGTTCACTGTTTCACAAAAAATATAAACTTCAAGCAAAAAGATTAATTTCTACAAAAAATACGAATTTTTAACGAAATACTAGAATATACAACAAAAAAGACAAATTTTTCAACCCAGAAAATTATTTTTGTAAAAAAAAAGTTTTGTTTAAAACTTAATACTATTTGGTTAAAAAAACGACTGATTCGTTGAAAACCTAATTAATTCGTAGAAAATTTACTTTTTGTTTAAAATTTATATTTTGGCCTTGAAAAATGAACTGAAATATTTTTGGTATAAAAGTTCAACTTGAAAAAAAAATATTTGTCCTAAAAATTTAACCTAGAAGATTTACTTTTTACCCAAAAAATTTGAATTCAAAAAAAAAATTCTTAAATTTTCAACAAAACAATTGAATTGCCAACAGAATAATTGATGTTTTAAACGAATTTTTTAAAATTAAACAGTCAAACTTTAAAATAAAAAAAATCACAGTTTAAGCAAAAATACTTGGATTTTCAACAAATTAATGAAAATTTCAAAAAAATTGGTAAAACTTTAACCAAACGGTTGATATCTTAAAATCTTTTAAAAAATTAAGAAAGACTAAAATTCAACTAAAAGAGAAGAATTACAAAAGCAAAAAGACAAATTTTTCAACGAAAATAATTATTTTTCTATAAAAAAAATTTCAAAAAAAAGACATTAAATTTCAACTAAATAGTTGAAATTTTAATTCAACGAGTGCATTTTTCAAATACTAAGACAAATTCACACAAAAAATAATATTCGATACAAAAAATGATTACCAAAAACAAACAAACGAACTTTTAATAAAATACACTATTTTTTAGCAAAATATATGAAAATCTTTAAAAAAATTAAAAAAGATTAAATTTCAACTAAAAGAGAATAATTACAAAACCAAAGACAAATTTTTCAATCAATATAATTATTTTTCTATAAAAAAAAATTTCAAGAAAACACTTAACTTTCAACTATTTATTTAAAATTTTAATTCAACGGTTGCATTTTTAAAATACAAAGACAAATTCACACAAAAAAAGAATCGTCGATATAAATAAAAATTTCTAACAAAAATAAATGAATTTTTAATAAAATACACTATTTTTTAGCAAAATAATTTCACTTTCATCTAAAAAAGAAAAAAATATAATAAAAAATAAACTAGTCATAATTTCAAGTAATAAAATTTATTTTCTGATCGAAGAAAAAAGATATTTCAACCCAATAGTTCACTTTTTTAGAAAACATATAAACTTTAAGCAAAAAGATTAATTTCTACAAAAAAAATACGAATTTTTAACGAAATACTAGAATATCCAAACAAAAAGACAAAGTTTTCAACCCAGAAAATTATTTTTCTAAAAAAAAGAGTTTTGTTAAAAACTTATATTTTAGTGTTGAAAAATGAACTGAGATCTTTTCTATATGAAAGTTCAACTTGAAAAAAATTGTCCTAAAAATTTAACATAAAATATTTACTTTGTACCAAAAAATATGAATTTAAAAAAAAATTCTTAAATTTTTAATAAAATAATTTTAATGAAATAGTCAAAATTTAAAATATAAAATATCACAGTTTAACCAAAAATACCTGGATTTTCAACAAATTAATGAAATTTTCCAAAAAAAATGGGTAAAATTTTAACCAAACGGTTGATATCTTAAAATCTTTTAAAAAATTAAGAAAGACTACAATTCAACTATAAGAGAATAATTATTATTAATAATTATTTTTCTATAAAAAAAATTTCAAAAAAAAAACATTAAATTTCAACTAAATAGTTGAAATTTTAATTCAACGATTCCATTTTTAAAATACAAAGACAAATCCACACAAAAATAATAGTCGATATAAAAAAATGTCTACTGAAAACAAACAAACGATTTTTTTATAAAATACACTATTTATTAGCAAAATAGTTGAATTTTCATCTAAAAAAGACTTCAAGTAATAAAATTTATTTATTAATTTTCAAATATTAGATAATAATTCAACTGTTTGGTTGGATATTGAACTATTTTTTTAAAAACTTAATACAAGCTTAAACAAAAAATTCGTTTGTTTAACTTAAAATTTATATTTCGGTGTTGAAACTTAAAAAAAATTTGACCTGAAAATGTAACCTAAAAGATAATAAATAGAAAAAAACATAAAAAAAAGATAATAAATTTGCAAACAAAATAATAAATTTTTAACTAACAAAATAATCTTTAACTGGAACAGTCAAATTTTAAAATGAACTTTGTGCCAAAAATATTAATTAAAAACAAATTCTTAAATTTTCAAAAAAATAATTTCAATAAAATAGTCAAAGATTAAAATAAAAAAATTAAAGTTTAACCAAAAATACCTGGATTTTCAATAAATTAATGAAATAAAAAAAAAATAGTGAAGTTTTTAACTAAACGGTTGATATCTTAAAATCTTGAAAAAAAATTAAAAAAAGATTAAATTTTAACTAAAACAGAATAATAACAAAACCAAAAAGACAAATTTTTCAATCAAGAAAATTATTTTTCTATAAAAAAAAATTTTAATGAAACACATTAAATTTCAGCGCAATGGTCGAAATTTTAATTTAACGATTGCATTTTTAAAATACAAAGAAAAATTCACACAAAAAAAGAATATTCAATATAAATAAAAATTTCTACCAAAAATAAACAAACGAAATTTTAATAAAATACACTATTTTTTAGAAAAATAATTTAATGTTCATCTAAAAAAGATAAAAATATAATAATAAATGAACTAGTCATAATTTCAATCAATTAAATTTATTTATTTAATAATTTTCAAATGTTAGATAAAAATTCAACTGTTTTGGTTGGATAATGAACTGTTTTGTTTAAATCAACTTGAAAAAATTTTTTCTCGTTTTCTTTTAATTTCTCTATTTTAGTACAAATTTTATCTTTTTGTATAAAAATGCAACGATACAGGAGAGAATTCAAATATTTTGTTAAAAAGTCATACTTTTTAATTGAAAAAATTCGTCTTCTTGATTTTAAATTTAATTTTTTTGTAGAAAATAATTTTTTGTTTAACTATAAACCAAAATTTTAGAAATAATTGCCTTTTTTTATTAAAAGTTTATCTGTTTTAGTACAAATTTTATCCTTTAAGATAAAAATTAAAATATTTGATAGAGAATTTAATTATTTTAAAAAAAAATCAACTTTTTTGGTTAAAAAAATTCGTTCTTTTGAACTGAAAATCCAATTTGTTTCGCAAAAACTTTTTTTAAATTCATATTTTGATCTTGAAAAGTCAACTGCAATCTTTTTAGGACAAAAATTCAACCATTTTACAATAAAAAAATAATAAAAATCCACCTTTTTTGGATAAAAATTAAAATATTTGGCAGAGAAATCAACAATTTCATTGAAACTCATCCTTGTTAGTTAAAAATTTGCCTTTTTGTATTAAAAATTCGATTTTTTTCCTACCAGCTTATTTCTTGATTTAAAATTCATATTTTAATCGTGAAATTGTAAAAAATTTATTTTTAGATTAAAGGCTTATCTCTTTGGTTGCAAATTTAACTGTTTAGTGGAAAAGCCTTTTTGGTTTAAAACAATTTTTTAACTTAAAAAAACAATCATTTTTCCATTATTTTAAGATTGATCTTTTTTAGTTAAAAATTGTCCTTTTTGGTAAAAAAAAAGAATTCTCTTGGTTTCAAATTTCATTTTTGTTAGATAAAAATGCATCAGTTTCGCATAAAATTAATTTTTTGTTTAAAAATTAAATTTTTTTAGAGAAAATGTTTTTAAAATTATTTTTTTGGATGAATTTAATCTTTTTTTATTGTTCTATAAACTGTTACAATTTGTTGTTAGTAATTAATATTTTTTGTAATTTTATAATTTACAATATTTCGCACTTTTTAAAATAATAGAATCAGAATATGTATAAAGTTTTACAAATTTATTATAAATAATGATTTTTTTTAGTGTCTAGGGATTCAATTAAAAATGAAATGTTTAATTAGAAAAGCTTTGACAAATAATTTTATAAGATACCATATAATAAACAATTAAATAATACTAAACTCATAATTAATAATTTCTGGATGTTTTCTCTAAAATCCATGAATTTGAAAAATAATTCAAACAAATTATTAGTTTGTCTTTTTAGACTAAAAATTTAGTAAGAATTCAACTAATTAATTAATTTTTAACTTACTAGTTGAATTTTCAACTAAAAAATAAGAAATTTTAACTGAATAGTTAAAAAAAGTTAAATTTTAAACCAAACTAATTAATTTTTAACTAAACTGATGAATATTCAACAGAAATAGCTACTTTTTGAACAAAAATATGATTTTTTAAATAAAATTATGAATCTTTAATTGGAATAGTAGAAACTTCAACCAAAAATATTAATTTTCACCAAAAAGATGTTTTTTTTTAAAGAAAATACATGGATTCTCATTGAAATAGTTGAATTTAAAAAAAAGATCAATTTGCAACAAAAATAATAAATTTTTAACTAAAAAAATAATCTTTAACTATAACAGTCGAATTTAAAAATAAAACTTAAAGTTTTAACTAATATGATTTATTAACTAGAATAGTTAAATTTTCTACCAAAAAGATAAGATAAAAAAAGATGAATTTTGCTCTTGAAAAGATAATTATCAACCAAAAATTAAAAAGTGAAATTTTCAGTTAAAAATTAATGTGCAACGAAAAAAATGAATTTTTAACTAAAATTATGGAACATTCAATTGGAATAGTTACATTTTGAGTTAAGAAAAAATTTCCAATGTTATAGTAAAAAAAACTTATTTTCAGGCAAAGAAAAAAAATAATTTGCTAAGTATTCATAATAAAATAAAATAAAAAATAATTTGACGTATTAAAAAAAATTAATTTTTAACCAAAGGTGAATTCTGAACGCAAAATGTATTAGTTATATTTAAACCAAAAAAATATTGTAATTTTTATTTAAAAACAGTTGAATTAAACCAAAAGGGGCGAATTTTCAAGATGAGTTGAATTTTATATGAGAAAATTTTTTCGACAAGACGAAGAATAAATTGCAAAAAAAACTGTTTAAATTTATAGCACTAATTTTCTACCAAAAACAACAAATTTTCCAAAAAATACATACATTTTCAACTAAAAACGCTGGCCCACGCAATTTTCTAGGGGACAGGGCGAGGGACGGTTGCGACTCTAGCCTCGAAAGGGCCGCAGTACGTGAGTACTCAGTGAGTAAATTGCGCAATATTATGCATTACTATTTGAAAATGTTAAATTTTAGAGAGCAATTTAAATTTATATCTTTTTGTATCAACATTCAACTCTGCTTTTGAAAATTTGTCTTTTTGATTCAAATTTCCAGCCGTTTTAGTAGAATTATTATTTTTCTTGGACAAAAATGTAGCTTTTTGGTTGAAAATTTAAGAATCTTTGCTAAAAAGTCATACGTTTTTTTTATGTTAAAAAGTGAAGTGTAATTTTTTTTACTATAAAAATTTAGCTTGAAAAAACAAATTTGTCCTAAAAATTTAACTCAAAAGATTTACTTTGCACCAAAAAATATAAATTAAAAAAAAATTTTGAATATTCAACAAAATAATTTCAAACAAATAGTCAAACTTTAAAATAAAAAAATTAAAGTTTAACCAAAAATACCTGGATTTTCAACAAATGAATAAATTTTTTTTTAAAATGGTTAAAATTGTAAACAAACGGTTGATACTTTAAAATACAAAGAGAAATTCTCTAGATTAAAAAAATAAGAGTGATTTTATATTAAGAATATTTAAATTTCAACTAAAAGAGATTAATTACAAAACCAAAACGACAAATTTTTTATTCAAGATAATTATTTTTCTATCAAAAAAAAAAAAAAAATGCAACAAAACACATTAAGTTTCAACTAAATAGTTGAAATTTTAATTCAACGATGGAATTTTTAAAATACAAAGACAAATCCACACAAAAAAAGAATAGTCGATACAAATAAAAATTTCTGAAAAAACAAACGAATTTTTAATTAAATAAACTATTTTTTAGCAAAATAATTTAATTTTCATCGAAAAAAGAAAAAAATATAATAACAAATGAAATAATCATAATTTCAAGTAATAAAATTTATTTTCAACTCAAAGAAAAAAGATATTTCAACCAAATTGTTCACTTTTTCACAAAAAATATAAACTTTAAGCCAAAAGATTAATTTATACAAAAAAGAAGAATTTTTAACGAAATGCTAAAATATCCAACCAAAAAGACAAATTTTTCAACCCAGAAAATTATTTTTCTAAAAAAAAAGTTTTGTTTAAAACTTAATACTATTTGGTTAAAAAAGCGACTTATTCGTCGAAAACTTAATTAATTCGTACAAAATTTACTTTTTGTTTAAAATTCATATTTTCGTTTCAAAAAATAAACTGAAATCTTTTCTGTATGAAAGTTCAACTTTTTAAAAAAATTGTCGTTTTTTTTAATTTCTCTGTTTTAGTACAACTATTTTTTTTATTTTTTATTACTTAACTATTTTGTTAAAAAGTCGTTCTTTTTATTGAAAAAATTCGTCTTTTTGAATTTTAATTTAATTTTGTTGTAGAAAATAATTTTTTGTACAAAAAATTATATTTTAATCTTGAAAAGACAAATAGAATCTTTTTTGGATGTTTGAAAGGTTTGGTTTAAGATTTAACAATTTTATTTTTTAATTTATACTTTTTGTTTAAAAAATCTGCTATTTTGTTGAAAATTTAACTATAAGCCAAAATTTTTAAAAGAATTGCCTTTTTTATTAAAATTTTATCCGTTTTAGTACAAATTTCATCCTTTGGGATCAAAAAGCAACTATTTGATAGAGAATTTAATTATTTTTTTAAAAAATCAACCTTTTTGGTTTAAAAAAATTCCTTTTGAAGAGAAAATTTAATTTGTTGCGAAAACTTTTTTTTTTAGTTCATATTTTGATCTTGAAAAGTGAACTGGAATCTTTTTAGGACAAAAATTCAAATATTTTTACCATAAACAAAAATAAAAATCCACCTTTTTTGTATAAAAATTAAAATATTTGGCAGAGAATTCAACAATTTTATTAAAACTCATCCTTATTATTTAAAAATTTGACTTTTTGGATTAAAAATTAAATTTTTAGCGTAGAAACTTATTTCTTGATTTAAAATTCATGCTTTAAAATTTATCTTTTTTTTGTTAAAAATTCTCCTTTATGGTAAAAAAAAAGAATTTTTTCGAAATTTCATTTGTGTTGGGTAAAAATGCTCAGTTTAGCGTAAAATTAAATTTTTGTTTAAAAATTCCAGTTTTTAGAGAAAAATTCGCCTTTTGGTTTGTGGTTTTAAGAATTTAGATAACGTTTTATTTATTTTCAGTTAAAAATTTTAATTTTTTAAAAATTCGTTTTTTTGTTTTTAAAATTATTTTTTTTGTATGAATTTCATTTTTTTTAATAGGACTTCAAACTATTACACTTTTTTTTTAGTAATTTATATTTTTTGTAATTTCTACGGATTCAATTAAATTAAAATGTTTAATTGGAAAATCTTTGAGAAATAATTTGATAAGATACGATATATTAAACAACTAAATAATACTAAAATCATAACTAATAATTTCTGGATTTTTTCTCTAATGTCCATGAATTTGAAAAATAATTTAAACAAATTTTTAGTTTATCTTTTTAGACTAAAAATTTAGTAAAAATTCAATTAAGTAATTCTTGACTTACTAGTTGAATTTTCAACTGAAAAATAAAATTTTTTTTAACTGTATAATTGAATTTTTAAATAAAAAAAGTTAAATTTTTAACCAAAGTGATTAATTTTTAACTAAACTGATGAATCTTCAACAGGGATAGCTACTTTTTAAAACAAAAATATGATTTTTTAAATAAAATTAGGAATCTTTAATTGGAATAGTAGAATTTTCAACAAAAAATAATAATTTCCACCAAAAAGATGTTTTTTGAAACAAAATACATGGATTCTCAATGAAATAGTTGAATTTAAGAAAAAATAAATAAATTTGCAACAGAAAGTGAAACTTTAAGTTAAAAAAATTAATTTCAAACGTAAAAAATAATAAATTTGCAACCAAAATAATAAATTTTTAACTAAAAAAATAATCTTTAACTGGAACAGTCGAATTTTAAAATAAAACTTAAATTTATAACAAAAATTATTTGTTAACTAGAATAGTTAAATTTTTAACCAAAAAGCTAAATTTTTAAACAAGAAGATTAATTTCTAAAAAAAAGATGATTTTTTGTCTTGTAAAGATAATGATGGACCAAAAATTAAAAAGTGAAATTTTCAGTTCAAAATTAATGCTCAACCAAAAATGCGAATTTTTAAACTAAAATTATAGAATATTTAATTGGAATAGTTAAGTTTTGAGTAAAAAAAAAATTTTTAATGAAGAAGATTTTTCAAGAGCATTTTCAAGTAAAAACACTGGCCTATGCAGTTTTTCAGGGAACAGGGCGAGGGACGGTTGCGACTCTAGCCTCGGAAGGGCCGCAGTACGTGAGTACTCAGTGAGTAAATTGCGGAATATTATGCATTACTTTTTTAAACTGTTAAATTTTAGAGTACATATGAAACTAAAGATTAATCACGAACTCGAAACACTTTCGTGACTTAAAAAAGAATTCCCTGGAATTTCCAGGTTCAAAAACATTCTTATTTAATTCGCGTTAAGCTTAGATTTTAAGTAAATTGGCTTCAACTATATAATATCTTTGTTGAAAAATTGAAAATTGTGATTTATTAATAATAATAGTTCGTAAATTATGATTTAAATTCCTATATTTGCCAATAGCATTGGTTCATTTCCAATGACATTTGTGGCCATATAAAGGATAAATATCGTTGGTTCAGCCATAAATTTTTTTCTGTGTAGAAACTTGGTATCACTTGGGACTATTTTTCACATTTTATCACGCCTGGTGAAAGGAAGAAGCCCCAAATGACGGTCTAACGTTAAGCAATGAAAGAAATGAAAATACTTCTATGAAATATTTATCGTATTCCTGATATTTAGAGCTTAAAGGTGCGAAACTATTATTTTAATTTATAGTTTTTTCGATCTGAAATTTTTAAAAGTTTACATTTGGATATAGAAAATAAAAAACAAAATAAAAAAGTAGTTAGCATTTTGGATGAAATGAGTAAATTTTAAAAAGCGTGATGCATAATTTGGAAAATTATTAATTTTTAATCAAGTCGATTCAAGATGCTCATTTGAAAATAACTTTTTAACGAAGTTTGGGACTGTTTAATTTTAATTGCTTCCAGTTAAATTTAAATTTTTTTTAAATAATTCGAATTTAATAAATAAAAAAAAATAAAAAAGATTAAACTTCAACCAAAAAAATTTTTTGTACAAAAAAATAAGTTGCATTTTCAAAAAATAATTAAATTTTCAGCAAAATAGTAGAAATTTTAACCAAATATTTTTTACAAAAAGAGACTAATTTTCAAACGAAAAAGACAAATTTTCAAACCAAGCAGATGCATATTGTACAAAAAGTTCGAAATTTTAACAAACATCTTCAATTTTAACAAAACAATTGAATTTTCAACAAAATTGTTGAAGTTTTAAATAAATGTTTGACATTAAAAAACCCAAGGACAAATTCTACAAATAAATAATTGTTGATATTAAAATAAAAAGGAAGAAATTTCTATAAAAAGAAATTAATTTAAAAACCCACAAAAAAAAATTTACCTTAAAGATTTATTTTGTACCAAAAAATATGAATAAAAAATATTTTGAATTTTTAACTAAGTAATTAAATTCTTCACAAAATAGCTGAATTTCAGAAAAATGCTTCAATTTTCTTCTAAGAAAGAATACTTTTTAACCAAATAGTCAAATTTCAAAATAAAAAAAATTAATCTTCAACCAAAAACAGTTGCAGTTTCAACAAATAATTAAATTTTCAGCAAAATAGTAGAAATTTTAATTAATGCCGTTTACGGCGGATTAAAAGTAAATTACTCCAGATTACTAGGATTACTACGAATTACTCCATGTTACAAAGTGGATTACTTCCGATTACTTTAAATCACACGTGAATTATTCCAGAATACTAGAATTACTCCGTATTACAGCATGAATTAATGCCGATTACCCCATATTACAAGTGAATTACTCCAGAATACTAGGATTATTACGAATTACTGCGTATTACAAAATGGATTAATTCCGATTACTTTGGCTTACAAGTAGATTACTCCAGAATACTAGAATTAGTATGAATTTCTCCGGATTACTAAATAGATTATTTCGGATTAATTTAAATAACATGTGGATTACTTAAGAATACTAGAATTACTAAGGAATACTCCGGATTACAAAAAGCATTAATGCCGATTACCTCGGATTAAAAATGAATTACTCCAGATTACTAGGATTAATACGAAATACTCCGGATTACAAAATTTATTAATGCCGATTACCCCATATTACAAGTGAATTACTCCAGAATACTAGGATTATTACGAATTACTGCGTATTACAA
>JAAAKG020128429.1:0-14792 GCA_010014905.2 Druon quercuslanigerum
TTTGTTATTTGGAGAAAGTGAGGTCGTTTGATTGCCACTCTAAAACGATTTAAGTTTGGGAAGATTTTCCCAGCTCGAGTTTATGTTTTGTAAACACGAGCGGGGAATAATTCCTGACAAATTGGTTTAGAGTGGTTCTCAACGTATGGAACCATATCAATTTTCAAAACTTACGAACATGATTGAAGGATCCCCTTCCGTAACTATTCGTAAGAAAATGTTTCGACCCCCCTTCTGATTTTGCGTAATTTAGGAACGATTCCTTATTTATCGTTTTGGGTACCTTTTAGCAAGTTAGATTCATTTTTTGGAGCTCCTTTGGAACAAAAAATGGTTTCTAATGGGAACCCCAGTTTTTTATGTGCGTAGCGCGATTGCTTCTATGAAAATGTGTACCTCAAAGCCTACTAAACTTCAGCAACTTAATCTTTAACTATACTTAATTAAGTAGAAAATCCAGAATAGGAAGAAGCTTATGAATACTGCGAACTAAAATATATTTTTCGCTAAAGTCTCATTAAATCATTCCAAATGCAAAAAATAAATATTTCCAGCACCAAATATTTGTTTTAAGAGTGTCGTAAAGTACGACGTCAAAATTTTCAATAGGCTACTCTTAAAATTATACAAATAAATTAAATATCTTGTACCATCATTGCAGAATCATCATCGGTTCCACCCAAACGTCAGAAGCAAATGGATATTCCACCCGGACATGCATCCAGACAAGCACCCGGACAAGCATCTGCAAATAAACCTCGTAATCCAGCCGAACATGCTTTGCCACCCTTGCTGGCACATAATCTACGAAAAGCAAATACGAATAAACCCACCCAAGTTGTGGTTACAAATTATTGTCATGAAAATGGACCTGGCTATGCAATACATCCTTATGTCGTCGTGACAAAGCCACAATATATACGTGTGGAAATGCTGGGTGTTGCAGCATATATCAAGTTTGCCAGAGCTCTTAATCCTCACCCTGTGGAAACTTCGGAGATAGACGCTGATCTCGATGTTGGCGTGATTTACCTTGCATTACCACTCCTTCTGAATTTTCCTGTAAATGATGATACCTTTTTCAAGTCTTTTGGAAAGGCAGCTATTGCATGGGCTAAAGATAAGGCAAAACAGAAGGGTCGTGCGCTGCTATGGAGTATGCATCCCTTACTTGCACAAGATCTGAAGAAAGTGCATTTATCTGATCCTACCAAAGTCCAGATGATAGTCGGTCTTAGTCCTGTTGGCATCGGGTTTGCAATACATCCTTACATCGTCATAGCGCTTTATAGCTTAATGCGTCCTTTCATCATGGTTCATAATTACAGAGTTGGAACGGAAATCGGATTTACAGGAGAGCTAAATTATCATCGTGTACAATTTGAATACGTAAACCCAGATGAGGATATTGTCGTAATTGTACTTCTTGATCCTATATATTTAACAGCGCCTGAAGTTGGTGGTCTTCCCACTGAAGATTATTCAAAAAAAGCTATTGCTTATGCTCTTGCTGGGGTGGAAGACTGGAAGCGTACGAGATTGCTGTTGCAACTAAATTTTTACAAAGAGAATGCATTGATTCCTGCTCATTAGAGTATACAGACTTCAGTTACAATTTTTTTGTTTAATTCAAGATAATAGTATTTGTCAAGTTTTCAGTAAAAAGCTTAAGGATCCAAAAACAAAAAAGAAATTTTGTCCTAAGATTTTCACACCTTCAATGTAAAGTTCCTGAGAAACACATGCTTCTATAATTTTATCGAAATTATATTTTGAAAAATTGTCATTCTCATGTTTTCCATTGCAAAATAATTCTTGTAAGAATATTGCTCCCAACAATCATTCAGTGTGTAATTCGTTTTAAACATCATGTGGAAATTTGTTCGAATTCACACAAAAAGTAAACCCATTTTTTTTTTTTTTTTTTTTTTTAAATATTTAGAGGTGGGGCAAGCCCTATGAAGTTTAACACGTATTTCAAATTAGAAAAAAAGACATTTTTGTAAATTTTATTCAGAATTCTAAATATTAGGTGAATCGAGTTCGAAATTCAAAATTTCTTTTCACAATTAGTCACAGAATGCAAATAATACATTACTCTTTAAATATCACCCCCATAAGTCTGTTTTATAGGGTCCCAAAAAAACCCCATAAGCGAAAAATTGGGTTTTTCGAGTTTTTTGCGATAATTATGATTTTTTGCGGTTTTTTAACGCAGATTGTTTTAAATACATGAGATAATACTTTATACTTAAAATTAGATGTTTATTCACATTGTTTAAACAATTTTTTATTGTTTTTAGCAACTTTCTTTTAGAAAATGGTTAGAAAGTCAAGGTTTTTCTGAATTTTTCAACTTATTTTCAACGTTTCAGTTAGAGCGAGGGAAAAATCAATTAAAGTTAACAAAAATAATTGTTTAAACAATTTTTCATTATTCATACAATATTATCTTAGAATTATGCTAGAAAGTTGCGGTTTTTTCTGTAATTTACATTTTTTTGTCCACATTTCACCTTAAGTGAGTAATTATTTAATTTAATTCAGTAAACAAAATTGTTTAAACAAATTTTTAATGTTTATGGCTGTTCTTCTAGATTAATACTACATAGTTGCGGGTTTTTTTTCTGAAATTTTTAACTTTTTATCACTTTTCAATTAGAGTAAAGTAATAATTAATTAATTTTAACAAAATAATTGTTTAAGCAATTTATTATAATTGCTAATAATATTTTCTTTTCTTAATGGTAGAAACTTACCGTTTTTACTGAAATTTTTAACTTTTTGCCCACTTTTCACTTGAAGTGAGTTAATATTTAATTTAATTTAACAAAAATAATTGTTTAAACAAATTATTACTGTTTATAGCTATCTTCTCTTAGATTAATGCTAAAAAGTTGCAGGTTTTTCTAAAATCTTAAGCTTTTTGTTCACTTTTCACTTAGTGAGGTAATAATTAATGTGAGCTAACAAATATGCTTATTTAAACAATTTATTATTGTTTATAAACATTTTCTCTTAGATAAGTGCTAGAAAGTTGTGGTTTTTCTAAAATGTTTAACTTTGCTTTACCTTTTTAGCTGTGAACAAATAATAAATAAATATTAGAGAGGATCATATTTTAAACAACCTCTTTCTTTTTTGTGAATATTTTTTTCTGAATATATTTTTATGATTATTAGCAATGATAATCAATTGTTTACAAAATTATTTTTGTTAACTTTATTTGATTATTACCTCGCTCTAACTGAAACATTGAAAATAAGTTGAAGAATTCAGAAAAAACCTTGACTTTCTAACCCTTTTCTAAGAGAAAGTTGCTAAATACAGTAATAAATTGTTTAAACAATTTGAATAAACATCTAATTATCAGTAAAAAGTAGTATTTTATGTATTTGAAATAATCTTCAGTTAAAAAATACCGCAAGAAAATCAAAATTAGCGCCAAAAACTCGAAAAACTAATTCTTTCACTTATGGGGGTTTTTCGGGACCCTATAAAACAGACTTATGGGGGTGATATATAAAAACTCAATTCACCTAATATTGAGAATTCTGAATAAAATTTACAAAAACATCTTTTTTTCTTATGGGAAATACGTGTTAAACTTCATGGGGCTTGCGTCACCTTTAAATATTATTTTTTTCAAAAAAATGCGTTTTTTTGTGGATTCTAACAAATTTCGAGGCGTTCTGCCGAAGAATTCGAAAAAAAATTTAGACTATCCTACTGTGTATAATGTAAGTTATATTCCAATGTGCACTCGACTAGTCATTAAATTTCATAGCAGCGCAAACAAGCATTCTTTATAAAAGACGTATTATCTTGCCCTTCATGATCATTTTTATTCCGGGATGGCACAGTTTCTTTTAAAAATGGAAAAAATATTCAATGTCACTTTCCTAATACTTTGTGCGGTTTTGTTGAAAGAAATTGTGCTTGCATCTGATGCAGGTAAGTGAAATATTATTCGATGTGTTCCAAAAATAAACCAACTTTTACATGCCCTACTTTAAATTGTACCCTTTCTTGCAAAAAAAACATTGAACAAAACATTCAAAATGCCACGTCTTCAGAATAGAACAAAGAAAAATTAAACTAATTTTTAGGGTTTGGAAGATTATTTAACATTTTGTAAGAAGTTGAATTTTGATTTAAAAAATATTCTAAATGATAACTATGCAAGATCAAAATATTTTTTTAACAAAAAATATGTTTCTACGAAAAAGAAAAACAAATTGCATTTTTATCCAATAATTTTTTTTAAGTTCAGCTTTCATCCAGACAAAACTTCAATTTATTTTTGAACACCATAATATAAATTTTAAACACAAAGTAAATGTTGTATGAAAGATCCACAATTTCAACAAAAGAGTAGAATGATGTATTTAACCAAATTCAGTTATCTTTTCAACACAAAAATATTAAATTTAAACAAGAATGTAATTTTTTCAAAATAGTTAAATTTTCAACAAAAGAGCTGCACTTGTGACCAAAAGTATGATTTTTAAACAAAATTGTTGAATTTTTAACGAAACTCTTGCATTTTAGGTGCTACAATCTAAACTTTTGAACATCTACATTTAAACATCCATTTTTCTCCGTTTACATACATACATACATACATACATATATATATATATATATACATTTATACATACATACAGCCAGACACATTCGTAAAGCCTTTTTTTCGGTTCAGGGTGTCTCAAAATGTGGACAATTGACAAAAACCGTAGGAAGGGGGGTTTCGAATTTTACACAAATCTATTACCTGCCCTGGATAAGAATGTAAAACGTGAAACCTTAATTTTTAATCTTCTTTTTTATTCAGTAGGTTTCCGGTGAGCTCTTTCTTTGTATAGAAGTTTTACAATTTTATTTTATAAACATCTAAATGTATCTTATTCACTTTAATCGAACAAGTCTTATTTTATATTTATGAAAATACATGTATATCTATAGTTCTAAACGTAGGAAAATTAACGTCCCTATTTATTCTATTCTCTACTTTGTACATAAATCAAGGAACTTCCTTTTTTTAGAACTCGGTTAAGCAGGTTACGTACTCGACTTCGAAGGTTGGACCTTCTAATGTGTTCGCCTCCGCGGCAGATAACGGTAAATGTGGAGATTGAGTTTGTAATGCAGACTTGAAATTGAAAGTTAAGTCTTCTCTTTCTCTCTCTCTCTCTCTCTCTCGATCGGAAAATTCGTCCGAAAAACCCGATATGGTACACGAGTGAAACCTTGTGGAACGTGAGGCCGGACTCTCAACTAGTAGCGGTGTAATAGCGCCAGAAGTTTTGCAGGTCGGGAAACCCTCGCCAGAAGCGACCGAAAGTGCCGGAAAATTCATCCGAAAAACCTCATATAGTACACGCGTCAAACTTTTTTACTTGACTTTTGGGGTCTTCACTAAGAGTATTGTAATAACGCCAGAAGTTTTGCAGGTCGGAAAACCTCCGAAAAAAATAAGGAAAATCGACGTATTTGTGAAAATGAAAATTTTTCGCTTTCGGCTCAAATGAACATTATTTTTGTTGGCTTCATTGAATGGTAAATTTCCGTCGCCGTCTGCTGTGCGTTAGCATGTAGAACAAGTTTAAAGTATGAAAGAAATATTGAAAGGTTTATCATTCAGTTTGGTTAATTAAAATAAGGTTTTGAAAATTTCATAAGTCTCTTTTTCCCTGGAACTATCCATAGAAAAATCAATCTGTAGACATTATTTGGTTTGCGCTTGCTTACAATATTTCTACCAGTGGAGTAATATGAAACGTTCTTACTTTTATATGCATCTGAATCATTTTATTCTTTTTCGTCTTCTGGATTGTGAAATTGGGATAGAAATTTCGAAGAAATCTTGGCTTCCATATGCCCTTAGTTTTATTTTTGTTTCTTGTATACGCTCAATGTTCCGTTTCTTAAGGATAAAATCAAGAAGTTCTGTCAAATTGGCATACACGACTAGACTTTTTTAATTTCTTTCTTTTCTGTTTCGAATTCATAGACACTTTCTTTATAAATACTTTCCTTCATCTTTGATTTCTCATACATGTGTTGGTTATAATTAGTAGGAACTGAGTTTTTTTCCAGCAGAACTACGAATGAAGTTACGCGAACCTTAGAACCCGTCGTATTCAGAAGAAGCTCCTTTTCTGCTTCTTAACTGTTGGGAAGTTTTCTTTTCAAAAGAGTAGTTACTATTTGGTTCTGTTTTTTCTCAGGTAATTGTTCCACTCTATCGAACACATTATCATGTGCATTAGAGGAAGAAGAAGCTCTGTAAGAATATGGAATGCCTTCGCCTATTTCTTAAATAGCGCTGTTAGGCAAATGTAATAGTTACAAATCATCGCTCTTGGCATAGTTGAAAAGGTCTTTTGAAATTTTTTTCCATATTCAATAATAGTTAGGCGTGTTACTTCAATATGTTTTTCAGTTAATAAGAAATACCGGGAAAGATTATTTTGGAAAATAATTTTTTTCCACATGTAGTGCATACTTTCATCCGATTTTTTCACAATCGCATTTATGTTCTGAATATGGAATGGACAGTATTGATTGACAGAAAAATTTCTCTGATACTTGTTAATTTAAGCACTTTTTACTGAAACAAAGGAAATATATCGAGTGAGAGTAAAGAGGCATATATCGCGCTGTAGATGTATGATACAGACTCAATAATAATTAAAGATATAAGTAAAAATAATAATATGCGAGTGTCAGGCTCCGTCAACTGAAAATCAGCAGTATGCCTCTCGTGCATACATGCCGACGTGACTGTGCTATCAAGCGCTAAAATCTTCACTCTGAGAAAAAGTTGTATTGAAACAAAAGAATCGTCCTCTTGCCTGTTTTTTTTTGAGGACTTGAATATATCTTTTACACGAACAAAAGTATTTGGCTGCAAGATTATGTGAATACAAATACTCTCAACATTCAATTTATGAGGAATTCCATTCACGTCAAGAAGCATCCATTTATTACGTGACATGGAAAGGACGGAACTTTCCACACGTCACACGAGAAAAAGGCTAAAGAAGATAGAGGGAAGGTCAGACACGGATGTAGGTGGCAGAATGGAGTACGGAAGAAAGAGATCTGGGATAGGGTAGAGCACATGATAGAAAAGAATGTAGGAGAGCGTAGGAACGAAAATCGGAAGGTGGCGGCTAGAGAAAAGATAAGGGCAATGGAGGTGAGAATAGAGAGGAAAGATAAGGCAGAAACGAGAAATAATATTGTGGTAAGAGGAGTGAGGCTAATTAGCGGGGGAAAAAGAGAGCAAGGTAGGTAAAGTTAGGCTGGACGCAAAAAGGGGAATGAAGTAGCGGTCGTCAAATTGGAGTACAGGGAAGACAAGTTGGGGATGATGCGAAATAAAAATAGGATAAAGGATAAGGGAGTTTTTATCGACCATGGTTTGTCGCTAAAGGAAAGGCCTGCTGTCCAACGGCAAAATCTAGTAAATGACTTTTCCCATAGAGGTTATTTTCTCATGCGGATGTATCGAACAATAGTCTCTATATCAAACATCAGTTAGTACGTTCTTCTGTTGGACAGCAGAGGGATGTACAGAGAATGATGAACATCAGGTCTAGGATGGAGAGAAGTAAAGGGAGAACGGCAAAGTTAGGGTACAGGAAAATAAAAATAGATAAGAAAAGAAGGAACTGCGAAAAGGCAGGATTACGTAGAAGTAAGGAAGGAGTTTAGGTTGATGTGTAAGAAAAAAGAGCAGCAAAAGGAGGAGTGTCTGGAAGAATAGTTGAGAAATGTTAAGACAGAAGGGAATGCGTGGAAGATAATTAATAGGTTTAGGAAACGTAGGGTGGATTTAAGTGAGAAGACAGGGAGTGAGGAATGTAGGGATTTTTTTAATGATTCATTTCCGGGCTCACATACATGGAAGATAGGTGAGGGGATTATTAGAACGAGGGAGGTAGATTCAGAGGAGCTAAATGATGAGGAGATAGAGAAGCAGATAAGGAAGTTAAAAAGGTGTAAGGCAGCAGGGCTGGATGAAGTAAAAAACGAAGCGTGGCTGTTTGGCACCCAAGAGGTAAGGGTGAGGCTAAGGGGTTAGTGAAAAGAGTATGGCAGGGTGAGGGATTCCCGAGATGGTGGAGGGAGGGCTTGATCTTGCACTGTATAAAAAAAGGGGATAAAGAGAGGTAGGACAATTATAAAGGAATTACGCTCATGACTGACAGGGAAGGAAGGTATATGCAGATGCAAAAGATAGAGTGAGAACAAGCGGATAGAGAATTAGTGATTAAGGGTTTGAAAGTGTATGCG
The DNA here is from genome assembly GCA_010014905.2 of Druon quercuslanigerum. Lineage (NCBI taxonomy): Eukaryota > Metazoa > Arthropoda > Insecta > Hymenoptera > Cynipidae > Druon > Druon quercuslanigerum. The sequence continues at coordinate 8,305 of JAAAKG020128429.1, forward strand.
TTTTTTGTGGATCTCAAAGGCATGTTCCATTCTGTGGACAAAGGGAGATTGTGAGAGGCGATTGTAGAGAGGAGAGCGGAGAGAGACCTGACTGAGAGGGAAGGAAGGTATATGCAGATGCAAAAGATAGAGTGAGAAGAGGAAAGGGAATTTTTGAGGGTTTCTGGTTGGATACGTGGTTGAGGCAAGTGTGTCAGTTTAGCCCAATGCTTTTTGTGAATTTAATGGCGGATATGAAGAGTAAGCTAGCTACTGGAGTGGTAAGAAAAGTTATGATATGGTCACTCACGAATGCAGATGACTTATTGTTAGTGCTGCTAGAAAGTAGTTAGGAGGCTTTAAAGGAGATAATCAAAATTTTGAGAAGATACCTTGATAATAATATGTTAGAGTTAAATCCGGATATGTAGAAGGATATGGTTTCGGAGGTTTCCTGTTTAGGAGGAATGGGGGACTGGTTGGTTGGAAAGTCAAATGTGATGATGAGGGATGTGTGGAGTCTGGGAAAGAAGTTGTTTGCAGATGATTTTAGAAGGAGAATAAAATTTTGCGAGTCGCTAGTGATGAGTGTCTTATTTTATGTAGTGAAGGTGTGGGAGTGGAAGGAAAGTGAGGAGATCAATAGGATACAGGATATGTATGTAAAGTGGACATTGGGGTTAACAAGGAGTATGCTTAACTGTATTTTCAGGGGGGAGGCAGGAAGAATGAGTTTAGGGATTATAACGGTGAGTTGATCGTTTAAATATAAGGAGAAATTTTTGGAAGATGAGGGAAGTAGGCTCGTGAGGGAGTGTTAGTGGGAAAAAGGGAACCGGATCAGATGTCAGGAGATGGATGTTGAATGGGAATGGTATTTTAGAACGAATGGGCTGAGGATGAATAAAGTAAGAAGAATGCGCGAGGAATTTAGGAAGGCATATCAGATGGTTAAGAAAAATGGTATATAGAGAGAGAGAGAGAGAACGCAACAGTGGAGGAGAGAATAAGAGAGTCAAGTTTTAACAGGAACCATGCGTAGATTATGCCAAGGGAAAGAGCGAAATATATGTGTGAAAAAGAAGAGAAAGGAAGTCAGGAGCTTATAGTGAAGATGGGCTGTGTGTGGATGGAGGATTATAATAGTTTTTGGCACTCTAAGATGATGAAGATGTGTGAATTGGGCGGGAACGGGGATGCAAGAGTAGAACACTGGTTGAAGGAGTGTGAGGAAGTAGAAAGGAGTGGAATAAGCATGGGCGTATTGATATATAAAGGGGGATGGAAGTAGCATGGGATAAGGGGGTATTGGGTAAGATGGAGAAGAAGAGATGGAAGGAGGATGATGAGTGGAGAAGGAAAGATTGTAAATAGGAGAGAAGGTAAATAAAAAATGGAAGTGTAAGCAAGTCAATTTTTTAAAATCAGCAGACCGAAAAATAATCTTTTATCTATTTCAAAATTAAATAATCCCAAATTCAACACGAGATATACTTACTAAGTCTATTATAAGTTTGTTGCCACGGTCGTTCCTCAGAAACGATAGATCCGGATAGAGGAACACCAGTTATAAAGGGTCTAACTGGAAAATCTGGTGGCATCTGATTCGGCGATGGAGGACTGGGTGTGGGTGGAGTTTCAAAGGGATAAGGATGATCTAGCCGATCCGTTTGATGTGGCGGATTTATGCCTAAAGTGTCGAAATCTGGGGGTAATGGCGCCATGTCTGTGATTCTTGGCGGCCCTCTATTATTTATTCTGAAATAAAGACATAAATCACTAATAACTGAATAGCTTTAGGACTCAAATTCTTACAATTCTAATTGCACATAAAAATTTATATTTTAATGAATATCGTTTAAACTTCGCTGACTTCAGAATTAATGACAAAAATCGACATTGAAAGAGATTTCTTTTTATAAAAACAAAAACGAGGTACAGTAAAAAATACCTTAGAACCCCTATTTTAAATTCAAATAAAGTCGTCTTTGGAGACTAAACCTTAACCTAATGCCCGCTTTCCAGGTTTTCGACGAACTTAAATCGAAGCGAAGGAGAAGAGAAAGGCTAGGGCCAAGAGAGTCTGACTAGAACATTCAACTATTTGGTTGAAAACTAACCTTCTTGTTTAAAAATTATATTTCGGGTTGAAAATTCAAATATTTTGTAGAAAATTTGCCTCTTTCATTTGAAAATTCAAGAGGTTTACATTTTTTTCTTTGAATATCCAAAAACATTCTAGATTGAAAATTCAACATTCTTGTCAAACTCATATTTTTTGCTTTAAAATTAATGTTTTTTAAATGAAAAATCTAATATTATATTTTTGGTTCAGAATTCTCCTCTATTGGTTGAAAAATCATTTCATTTCTTGAAAGTTAAACTATTTTGATCAAAGTTTGCCTTCTTCGTTTGAAAATCACAATTTGATTGAAATTCTTTATATATTGACTGAAAAATCTTTCTTAGTTGTAGATTTGTCTTTTGCGTTCAAATTAAACTGTTTTTAATCAAAATTGATATCTTTTTTTTGTTTAAATTTCGATTTAAAAGTAACTTTTTTTTTAATTCAACGGTTTTGCAAAAAATTCTACTCTTCAGGATGAAAATTCGCCTTTTTGGTAAAAATTTAATCTTTGTTGGTACAAATTAACCTGGTTTGTTGAAAATTCGTTTAGTTGGCTTTAGATTTTAGTTGTTTAGTAGAAAATTAAACTATTTCGTAGAAATTTGAACTAAATGTTAGAATTATTTACAAAAAAACTATTTTGACTTTCAATCTTAGTAATCCTCTCTACACGAAATGAAATATATTTTAATTAGAAAATTTTATAAATAAAATAAAAGGGACCATGGAAAGTTTATCTTGTCATAAATAATTATAATTAAATGTCTCGTTGGCAAAAAAATGTTCCTTTTATAAAATATAGTCTAAGATCCCTTCCTCCCTTCCTCACCGAAGGAGTTACGCCTACCCCGAAAGGAAAATAGCTTAATAGTATAATAATAAAAAAATTACCTTTATTTATAAAATCTAAATACTAATGGAAATTTATTTTTTAGATTAAAAAGTGGAAAACTTGAACTTGAACCTTGGACTGGTCCCAGCTGTCCCTGCTCTTTAAAAAAGTTTTTTTAAGGGTGCGAGTGCTGCTTTCTTAGGTAATCTACATGATATTAACTTGCTATGTATATTCCCATGTATATTTTAAAATAAACTTATTCAGAAAATAAAATCTGACCCGTTAAGTTTCAGTCATAATCTATACTTTAGTTAGGGATTAGAAGACTGTTTTTAAATTTAAATAGAAGCTTAATTGTAGCCCCTTTTCTGTATATCGGCTAAATTCTAGCCTAAATAAAAGGTTCAATCAAGCCCAGGGTCTGGCTATGGGCTAATTTGTATTCTATGCAGCCGCTACAGTTAAGCCCACATTAAGCTTTTGACTAATTTTTAGTCAATTGTTGGACTAACTTCTAGTTCTATATGCGGTCGGTTTTAGTGCTTTACTCCTAGGCTGATTTTTAACGGGACTAGTCTTCTTCATATTACACCTTGAAACAAGCCCACTTTTGGGCTTCAATCAAGACTTTTTTTATGACTAGGATCAGCCTGTTAAATATATAAAATTAATGTATTCTTTGATAATATGCCAAAAATTTGGAGAAGTTTTCATGCTGGAATGCAAGAGTTTTTTTGAAATTATGATAAACACAACTGAATAAAGACCAAAAATAAAATTTATTTGTAGACTACATGATAAAATATCAGGCCGAAATTATAGACATTTTTGGCCATTATTTAAAATCTTTGAGCGAGGTAAAAATATGAAAAATGCACATTTATGGGAGGAATAACCAAATGGTTTTTATTCAGGTGTCATTCTCATAATTTTAAAATCATTTGTTCAGATAAAAGATAAAATTATTTTCACACATTCCTAATATTTATATTAAATACCAACTTTAACTACTTTAAGCTAATGAAAACAGAGTTTCCAAAACATTTGTTCGCAACATACTACATAATCAAGAGAATTTCACAGAATTTAATTAGATTACCCAGAATAAGCTGTACTTTAAAAATGGATTTCAGATAACAATTTAATACCAAAAATTACTTTGGAAGACACACAATTCTATAGTATTTTTCGTATGATGCTCAATGGTGTAAATAACAAAAAATGGGTTTATTTCTTGTTATTTTTAGACGAATATCTTTGTTTAATTTTTATGAAGATTAAAAGTTGTATCCTATGATAATATAAGTGGCTGTCTAAGTCTTTTAGGTATCTACTATAAGTTGAGTGTGCTAGCATAAAGGAAATTTTTGGTGGCACTAATATAATAATTGTAGATGAAAGAATACAACCAAATTTTGCCTAGAAATCTATATTAATGAAGATATTCATGTACGTAAATCTGAACGTGTATTTCATTATGTATTTCTACGCAAGATAGATCGGTACCAAAGTTTCTTAAAGAAACTTATGTTGTTTGTTTTAGTTAAATATTGTTCATTGTCGCCGAAAATTACATTTTCGTTTCACTGACACACTGTATAATATGCGAAGCGAGAATTTATCGAAGATGTCTTATTATAATTTAAGTAATATTTAATGAATACTTAGAAAAGAAATTGATACCTTGTAGGTCGTATGGGTTTGACTGTGTTGACGGCAACATTCACATTTCCATTGAGAAGCTTGACTATGCCAGTAATGATGTCCTGAATATCGGGATTCGCTTGCCTGTGTCCTGAGCCGACAGTCTGAAGTACAGGCGGAGGAGCATGATCACTATAAATCCTCGATATCTCTAGACGAGCCTGCCTGTCTGTTGCTTGCAAATTTTGTACTCGTTGGTACCTCGTTCCAGTCAGCATTTCGGGCTCCGACAAAATATTTTCGTTCTGCGAAGCCCTCAATTCTTCCCCCGATATTATATCGCTTTCAGTTGGAACTACAATCCTGTAAAATAATATTAACACTGTGTTAAAGATCCGTCAATGTAATTAAAAAGTACTCATTATAACACTCAGAAAACTTGCTTCACTATTTCAGATAAAGTTTGCGAAATCAATTTCTCGCGTCTACTGTTCAAGGTACCTAGTCGTGCATCTTTTAGAAAGCTTTAAATTAAACTTCCTTGAAGAGCACTTAATTTCTTTGTTACATAACTTTATTGTACATTACTTGATTGATTATATTTAAATAGCCAAATTGAAGAAACCAGCTGGATAATAAAACCAGTAACCTTGTTTTTCTGGAATTCAGCATTAATACATTCCATTATTTGAGGCTGAAAACAGTTTTAATTTAAATCGTTTAATTTTGTTCAAAATAAAAGAAAAAAAATTTATTTTGTTAAAATCAGTAGTTTTTGAAAAGCATTCAAACTTAAAGAAATGTTTAAGCTTTCGAAATCGAAGACTTCAACTCTCAAACCATTCCGACCTTTAATCCAAAATATTTTTTATTTGAAGTAGACATAGAATTATATACTAAATCAGAGGCGATCGATATTGTGCAATTTAGACAGAAAAAATGGGATTCGGTAACCTCTAAAATTGAGACTCCAATATAAATCTTTCTTATGGTTGTTTTTTGGTTCCTTCATGTCCAATAAAGAAATACTATGGATAATCATACAGATAAATATGAACAACAGTTTTATATAATTTTTCACCAATTAAATTGATAGAAATACCTAACCTCTTAAAACAATTATTATTAGGCTATCTTTCAGCTACGGATAAGAAATAGGCTACCTTCATTTAGCTAAGTTTTCAGAGGGAATAAATAACTAATAATTCTAATAATTCTTAAAACTAATAATTCTTTTAACACTTCAACGTGCTTACTAAATTGCATATAAAATGAAGTTATCCTAATTCTTAACGGTAACGATAAAAAGCCTATTACTCGTAGAACCCATCGATAATCCTAAACACTGTCATATATCATGTGCACTTCTTTGCTTTCATGAAATAATTTTAGTTTAATATAATTTTTAATAATTTGATAGTCATTTTAGTTTCTTTATTACATTTTTCCAAGCGCAATAAATTTTAATCTATGTTATAAATTAAAATAGAAATAGTTTTTTCCGTTTAAAATTGGAATCCTGCAAAATTAAACAGTTGTACGGGACCCCGCTTACTCCTAATAGAAAGACACCTTCCGTAAAATTGGCTCAGATTATAGGATAACATAGTTTAAAACATCGTGAAGAAATCTCTATGGACACCATGGACTAGATGGGATCTTTATTCTCGAAAAAATTTTACATAGCCGGAAATAGGCATTTTATGTAAAAATTTAACCGTTTTAGGATTAGAATTCGAAAACAGCAAGATAAACATTTAAATTATTACAGTTCGTATGAAATTACCTTTTTGTCGCGGACAACTGTCCAGGGGTGATCCCGAAAGAATTAACCCCCAAGCGGAGGTGTGAAAACCGTGCCGAAAGCTGAATGGCACCTGGGTGAGGTGTCTAGAACGGTGA
>JAAAKG020128451.1:0-14792 GCA_010014905.2 Druon quercuslanigerum
CCTCAAATTTTCAAACAATATTCTTGAAAGGTTCTCCATTCAAAAAAAAAAAAAAAAAAAAATGCAAAAAAAAAAATTAAAAACGTTACCCCCCCCCCCCTTAATATAGCAATCAAACCATTTATTAATTTACATTTTAAATAAAATTTTATCGTAGGATAGTAATAGTAGTAATAATTTTGTCCTACTCTTCATCATGCATATTTCTTGACATTATTATTGTTTACTGCAGAACAAGTTTTTAGTATCAAACATTTATTATTCTTATTGAGCGTCCCCATATCTCGAGAGCACATTTTTAATACAGTAAAAATTCATCTTTCGTGAAAGTAAATTCATTAAGGATAAGTAAGATTTTATGGTACAAGTTTCTAAGAATTCAATTAATAACTCTAATTTAGAAAGCTTTGATGATGCTACAAGATATTCTTCAATATATAATCACTATCGATTAAGTAAATGAATAAATAATACTAAAAACATAATTATGCATTTCTTGAATTTATCCTTAAAGTCCATCAATTTGAATAATTAAAACAAATTTTTAGTTTACAATTGATTGTACTTAAAATTCAGTAGATATTAAGGTAAAATTAATGCCGGTACTATAATTAATTTCATTTAAAACACTTCAAATTCCCAACCTTGCAAGTAAAACATTGCACTTTTAACAAGATTGATGATTTTTTAACCAAATAGTTCAATTAAAATCAACTTTTTGAATTTTAACTGAAAAATATAAATTTTAAAATGAAATGATGTAACTCTAACTGAAATGGTTAAATTTGCGACTAAAAATAATAATTTCTATTCAAAAAAGACACTTTCAACAAAATATATGAATTTTCATACAAAAAATATAAATTTTTAACCAAAAATTGAATAGTTAAATTTTCAGGTACAAAATTATTGTTCAATAAAAGATGCATTTTCAACTAATATGATGGAATATTCAACTGGAATAATTAAAGATTCAGTACAAAAAAATTACAAAAAAAAAAAACAAATTTTAAACCACATGTTTAAGTTTTCAACTAAAGGGATAAATTTTCAACCAAAGACATGAACTTTCAATTAAAATGATGAATCTTCAATAAAAAAAATCATTGTTAACAAAAGAGTTTAACTTTCAACAAAATTTTTGAATTTTTAACTAATAAGGATGAATTCTTCACGAAAAATGTAATAGTTGATATTTCAACCAAAAGAAATATTAATTTTTAATCACAAACACAACTAAAATGGAGGAATTTTAAACATGAGCTTAATTTTCAACTGAAAAAGATCTTTTTGGTGAAGGCGGAAAAATATTTAAACCAAACATGAAGTTCCTACCAAACATTCAAATTTGTATCTAAAAAAATCAATGCTCGATCAAGAATATTAATTTCTACGAAAAAAGACCAATTTCCAACACAATACATGAATTCTCATACAAAAAAGATAATTTTTCAACCAACAATTGAAATAAAATTTCATTTACAAAAATTAATATTCAACCTAAGAGATTAATTTTCCAATAAAATGATAAAATATTTAACAGAAATAATTACACGTTCAGTAATAACATTTAAAAAAAAACGAATTTTCAAAAAAATATTTAAACTTTCAAAGAGATAAATTTCAAATTTAACTGAAGAATCTTTATAACAAAAATTAATTTTTTGACAAAAAGTTTCAAACAAATACATTTATTCATTTAACAAAATATGTAAAATTTGATATTTTACCAAAAACGATTTTAATTTTATTGAAAAATAGTTAAAATAAACCAAAAAAGACGAAAGTTTAACTTGAGTTTCATTTTTAACTAGGAAAACTTTTTCAGTAAAGAGGGAAAAATTCCAACCAAACTGTTGAATTTTTAAGCAATAGGTAAATTTTCAACCAAGGAAATTAATTTTTTACCACAAAAATTAATTTAAAACAAAATAGTTCATCTTTCTAACAAACATTTAAATTTTCATCCAAAGAAGGTACCGAAGTATTTAACAAAAACCGTTATAGTTGATATTTCAACAAAAAAATATTTTAATTTTCACCTAAGAAACATTTTTCAGTGAAGAGAGGTAAAAAATGTAACCAAACTGCTGAATTGTCAAGCAAAAGGGATAAATTGTCAACCAAGAAAATTAATTTTTTATCAAAAAAATTAATTTAAAATAAAATAAATGAATTTCCTAAAAAACACTCGATTTCTAACTAAAAAAATCAATTTTTAACCCCAAATAGAATAGAAAAATTTTCAGTTACAAAAATTAATTTCCAACGTGTGTTGATGATGAGTTTTAACTTAAAATGATAAATCTACAACTAAAACGGGTGAATTCTCAACAAATAATGTAATTAATGATATTTAAATAAAAAAAGTTCTATTTTATATAAAAAACACTTGAATGCTTTGATCAATTTTCAACTAAAATTCGAATAGTTAAATTTTCAGTTAAAAAAATTAATTTCAATTAAAAAAAGAAAACGAATTTTCGACAAGGTAGTTAAATCCAGTAATATTTACCTACTTTTTACTATCGTAAAGATTATACAATCGAGGAATTTGAACTTTTGAATCATTGAATCTCGATGCTCCAAATCGGAAATGACACAAAGTTTCGACAGAATTGGATTTAAATTAATTTTTCTAAAAAATTAGGTTCTTGAAACTAGTTTTAACATTTTTGAATGAGGCTATTCTCTAAAATTATAATTAAAAAAGAACACATACAATAAAATAAAGAACCTAGATTATTGAGACAAGTTTTATTTTTAATTATCAGACAATACAAAAGTGGCTATTAGAATTCAAACAGGTGGTTAATAGTTGAAACACTTTAATAATACATCTACAAACAGAATGAGAATAAGACAAAGAAGGATCGATGATCATTCATTATTGATCACATATGATCAGATAAGACAACGAAAGATCGAATAAAGAAATAGGTAGACATTGATCGCTAACGGAAAAGTGGCTAAAGAGAGTTAAGTAGCTGGAAAAATGGGTGAATTATAGAAATAGATGATGGCAAGTTAGGAAAAATACTCACTTCCACTTCCCACTGTTCCAAGGCCCCGACCCGCGTACTTCAACCACCAGGGTACGTCGTCCTTGGCGACAGGGTCCTCTCCGGGTCTCTGCATGATCGACGTTAATTTCTCACCGAACGACTGCAATCAAAGGACACATTCACTCACTGAAATAAATATCCATTAGCACTACACATTTTAACGTTATCAATTAATTTACCATTTTTGCAATACCACGTTCCTTTCCCGTCAGCTGACAGACGTCAGACCGCCGAAATCTGTTGACGTAAAATCGACCCAACTGCTTCCTATTGCTTCCGCTGGAGGCGTTCTGTCCGTCCGCCGGAAACGAGAATGATCGAAATTTGAAGAGGGACGAAATAGCGGGAATTTAAACGCTGCGGCAAAACTTGTGTTTCAACATTTTCTGACGAATTTTTCGGTTTCCCTGATTTTTATCATGATTTAAGGACCGAAATTCTAATCTTGTAACATTTTTTATATAGAATGTTTTATTTATAAAATGAAACAATTTAAATTTTATATTTATAAATTTTTCATTTATTATTTTGAGCGCTGCCAGTGACTTACTTCTCTGTTGAAACGAAAAATGGAGCCTATAAGACTTAAAAACAATTGTTCAATACAAACTCAAAATAATATAAATAATTTTTTTTAATTGAAAAAATTCTAAAAATCTATGAAAATATCATTGATTTCAGTAAAATTGGAATGAATTCGTAGAAATTTCATGGAAATGAATAGAGTTCGATGAAACTTATTAAATTGAAGGTAAAATAAAAAAATCAAATGAATTTAAAAAATCCAAAATAATTAGAGAATTATTATAATATTTAATAATTAAAATTGGGTTTGAATAATTCAAGATAAATCCAACAAATACTCAAAACTACAACGATATCATTTACTTTTTATAAAATATCTTAGAAATCCAGTAAAATATTATTAAACCCGTGAAATTGTATGAAATTTGATTATATTTCTTGAAATTCGAAGAAAAGTCCGTACCTTCTGAAACTTTAAAACACATAGAAAATTTTTAAACCCCTTAAAATCAATTAAATACTTGAAAATCTTTTCAAAGTTCCTAAATCTCTTCAAATTTTGAAATAAATATAAATTTCTACGGTACCCTTAAAAATCCCTTAAATATTTAAAATCCTTTTAAATCTCTTAAAATTATGAAATAAATTAAAATTTCCTCGGAATCTTGAAAAAATCCTCAAAATATTTCAAATCTTTTGAAATATTTTCAAATAATTTGACACTTTTCAAAAATCTTGAAATGCAGTAGAATCTATTAAAATATCCTACATATTTATATTCCTTTGAAATCCCATTAAATTACTGCAAGAAATTAAAAATTCTTGATTTTTTAGATACCCTAAAACATGTCAAATTTGTTGAAATCATTAAGCACTTTTATAAGCACTTGAAAATTCCTTGCAGGTTTTAATTTTTTTAAATAAAATACTTCAAATATTTTTAAATCCTTCGCACTTTTTAAAGCTCTTGAAAGTGCCTTCGAAACTTTTAAAATACCTTTTAAAGCTTCTAAAATCTTAAAAATCCTTTAGAAATTCTTTAAATGATTGAAATCTATTATAGATTCCTTGGCATCTTTTAAGGACCCCTAAACATTTAAAATCCTTTGGAATCGCATTTAATTGCTGAAATAAATATAAAATGACTTGGAATCTTTTAAAACACCCTTAAATATTTGAAATCCTTTGAAAACCCTGGACACTTTTTTAAAATCTTTAAAATATCTTGAAAAATTTTGTAATTCCTTGGAATCTTTACAAACTTTTGCAATCTTTCGAAATCCCTTAAAAGTTTTTAAATAAATCTTTTGAAAATTCCTGGGACTTTTTTCAAATAACTTAAATTTTTAAAATTCTTAAAATTATCGAATTTTTTTCTAAATTCCTAAGAATCTTTTTAAACGCCCTAAAAACTTTCAAATCCTTTGGAAATCCTTTAAATTATTGACATTTATTATAGAGTACAGGGGATCTTTTGAAATATCCTAAAATAGTTCAAAAATTCCTTGGGATTTTCATTTTTTACTAAAATTTCCAAAATTCTTTAAATTATTGAAAATTTCTAAGAATTTTTTACAGCCCCTAAAATCTTAAAATCCTTCAGAAATCCTTTAACAGATTGAAATCGCATTTAATTGCTGAAATAGATTTAAAATGACTGGGAATCTTTTAAAATACCCTTAAATATTTAAAATCCTTTGAAAACCCTGGAAACTTCTTAAAATTCTTTAAAATGTCTTGGAAGTGTTAAAAATTCCTTGGAATCTTTCCAAACTTTTCAAATCTTTCCAAATCCTTTGAAACTTTTTAAATAAATACTTGAAATTTCCTGGAATTTTTTTTAATATCCTAAAAGTTTTTAAATCTTTGAAGATACCCTAAGATATTTCAAAATAATACAAGAAAATTCATAAATAGGTTAATTTAATAATATTCAACCCATGGGTTAATTTATTGCAAGAAGAAGGACTAAAATGATTTTTGCATGTACAAAAGTTTGTGTAGTGACTCGATTTAAAAAAAGTGACTAAAAAGTGATTTGAGAAAAAAAGTGACTCAAAGTTACTGTGTGGAAGTCCTGATTATTGCATTTTCCCTAATCTAGGGCCATTCTGTCAAAATAGGGCTAAATTTAACAAATTATTTCCATGATTTAACAATATATTTTTTCCTCAACATTTTCACAATTTCAATATATACAGACAAAATCAATGGTACATTTACAATTCGATTTCATAAATATAAAACTTAGGAATTATTACATGAGCACTGCGCGTATGAAAAAAGAATGCGCTTCGCGAATTTCTCAGTTCACGTGTATTTTAGGACTTATAATGCGCAATTAAATTGGAGGGCAAATGTCTACAAGATTGGAGAGAAACAAATATTTGGCAATGTTGGGGTAAATCGATAGATAATTATATTGCAAATAGAATGCAATTAGTTAATATCATATTGACAGACCAAAATGTTCCTTAATTGACTTCAACCTGTTTTCTTTACAATTCATCTAAACGAGAACAATTTTGGAAGTTAACTTTGGCTTATCAATTAAATTACCTGATAAATTAGTTCATTTTTGTAAAATAAATATTAATATTAAGAAAAATATATAACCCTTAAGCGATGATTGATAAAATATATTTATAAAAATAGGATTTATAACGACTTTCAGAGATCCTGCATCGAAAATTTGTTCTAAAGTGCATGACAATGATTGAAACTGATTTTAAATCGTAGACAATTTCATTCTTTCCACAGCTGTTATATTATTAACATTATGTTATAAAACCCATCGTATGGTACAAACACAAATACGACTTTTACGAATTTAATCTTTTAAGGCTTAACAAAAGATTTCACTTTACAGAGAAAATTACTTTTACTTCCAACAATGTCATAACATACCATATTCTTCTTTTCCAGTCATATTTTTTGTTATTTAATAACATTGTTTTCTTCTTTAATTACAAACTCGAATTATTACAAGTTATTTATATAATATCTTCTCAGGTATTGACCTAAGTTTTCCTAAACTGAGGGATAGATTTAATTAATGAAAGTATTTAGAAATGCAGACGAGAAAAATAGTACTTGAAAGTCTGCAATTAAAGAATCGTATTTTAATGTTCCAAGTAAAGATTTTTTTTTCTTTAAGGAAATTGAATTTTCTTCGCACTATTTTAAAGTGCAAATCGCCCCCACAGAGAATTAAACTAGAAGCAATAATTGAATATCGCAAACAAAAAATTTGATCCAAGCACGATCAAGATTTCGTTCCTAGACGAAAAATGCCTTCGTGACTAATAAATTATATACTTAAATCAGTAGTTAGTTCGTTCTCCGACGAATGGAAGCTGTACACATTATTTGACTAATTTTTAGCTGCCAAGCCTCTCAAAAAATCCTTGCCTTTCATTCATAATATCAAAAATGGACAACCAACTTCAAATAAAGTGGAAGTTCGTCTTGTTCCCTAATGTTTCAATCTTCAAAATATAAGCAGAAATATAGATATTAAAAGGAAGCACAAATTTAATTAAAAAGCAAAAATTAGGACCGCTTAATTAGATAATTCTGCGTAAAATAGAGATAACAAAAGGTCTTAAATACAAAAACAACAAAATAATAATAATAATAATAATAATAATAATAATAATAATAATAAGGCAGGAGTAGCTGGCTTTTTGCGTTAATCGTGTTGTCATGATTTGAGAAAGGCAAATTCCATAAAAAATGCTTTCGATAATTATATTATGCTCATTGAGCGGCGGTATCGCTTTCTAGTGCTTGCAGTGACTATTGCAGCTGACGCGGGTGCAGAAGGTGTGACGGGTGTCACCGGTGTCACTGGAGTTACTGGAGATTCAGTCGAGGTGACTGAAGAGGGGGGCCTGAGCTACCAAATGTAGTTTTCAGTTTGCGGCGCCCTCATCACTCCCACGCCGCCACCGAGTCTTCTGTAATTCATACAGCCACACAATCGCCACTGGTTTTGCTCTGGGTCATAGACCTCGATTGTTTTCAAGTAGGCGGTTCCATCGAAACCTCCGACTGCGTAGAGTTGACCATTCACAACCGCCAAGCCGACCTGGAAAAATCAGAATTACATATTTTACAGCCGAAAATTACAATTGCAGATTTTTTCCAAGGTATCTCAAGTTTTTTCCATGTATAATTTTTCATTTGAAATTTTTTCATTTCATTCGATATTCGAAAATATATCATTCGAAATTCGAATTTTTTTTAACAATCGACTTGAAATATCACGGCTAGCTATCTCGAAAACGACGCAAAATATGAATAACAGTTTAGAGCTCAAAATTGTTTAGCTGTCTGAAATATATTAAACTGTACGCTTTCCAGATATAAATCTTATTTTATTTAATACATTTTTCCAAAAATATATAAAAAACGGTAAAAATCAACTAAAATAGCATTTAGTTACACGAACTATAACATTTTATTTTTGAAAACGTTTGTGCTTAGTTTACTGACTATGTAAAGAACATTTGCCATGAGATTATTGAGGTTCCTAAGCTTCAAAGTAGAAAAAAATTGGTTTTTATCTCTAAAACAAACAAAAAAATCATTTTTACCGATTTAAAATCCCATTTCTTCGAAAACAAAGAAAAGTAGGAATAGTAATCCATGGTTCAAAATTGTTCTTCTTCTCAAAATCTATAAAATTTTACCCTTAACAGATGTAGATCTTGTGTATTTTAACAAAAATTCTAAAGAAAAAAATATGAAAATTATATTAAAGCGACTAAAATAGCATTTATTTTGATGAATTTCAACAGTTTATATATTTATAAATTTTTTTAGTTAAAAATCATTATTTAAATTCGCCCCCCTTCCTGAAGTCTTTAAAATGCTATTCTCACCAGATATTTATCTTGTGTATTTGAACAAATAATAATATTATATCGTTTTTTCTCTGTATTTTTTAAAATTAACTCAAATAAAAAGATAAATATCTGGTGAGGGTGTCATTTTAAAGATTTCACGAAGGAGGACGAATTTCGATACTGATACTTCACTAGAAAAATGTTTTAAAAATATAATATGTTGAAGTTCGTCCAAGTAAACGCTATTTTAGTCGTTTTAAAATCATTTTATTACTTTTTTGTTGAATATTTGACAAAATACACAAGATCTACATATGACAAGACTAATTTTTTATGAATTGCTATTCTTACTTTGCTTTGTTTTCGACAAAATGATATTTTCAATCGTAAAAAATAATATTTCTTCCATTTTTGAGATAAAAACCAATTTTTGTCTACTTTGAACCTCAGGAACCTAAATAATCTAATGGAACATATTCTTGACATAGTTATTGAACTAAAATAAAACGCTTTTAAAAATAAAATGTTATAGTTCGTTAAACTAAATGCTATTTTAGTCGATTTTTTCTATACTTTTGGAAAAATTTATTGAATGAAACAAGATATATATCTGGAAAGAGTACAATTTAATACATTTCAGGAAACTGAACAATTTTGAACTCTACACTGCTATTCATATTTTGAGTCGTTTTCGAGAAAAATCAGATTTTTAATTGTTAAAAAAGAGAACATCTTTTTTACTTTAGGATTGAAAAATAATCAATTTTCTCAAGAATAATTTTATGCAAAAGAGCATGAAAAAGATTCAATCATTAAAAACAGATTTCCAAAATAACTCACTTTCCAGCTCATTAGAGACATAAATATCAACAAAAAAGAATAAAGAGGGTATAATAATCTAAATACACTGGTTCTGAATCAACAAAAAAAGAAAAAATCTGTTTTCTCAAAAACCTGTATTTCCATTTTTTTCTTTCTTGGGTCAAAATATTCGGGGAACATGCTTTTTCAATTACTAGGGACTTAATTAATATGTTTAATTTAGAAAACTTTGACAAATAATATAACAAGATATTCCGCAATATATTAGCACTATCGATTAATTAAATAATACTAAAAGCATTATAATCATTCCTTGAAGAGGGCTTTTTAAAGTACATGAATTTTAATGACTTGCCAAGTACAATTTGTACTTTCAAAAAAAAAAAAATTAATTTCTAACCAAATTGTTGAATTTGTAAACAAATAGCTGAATTTTAAACTGAAAAAAATGAGTCTTTAACCAAAAATGAAAAACCAAATTTAGTTTAACTTTCACCAAGCACTTTTATTTTCAACGAAAAATAAGAATTTTAAACTAATATATCAATTTTTTATCTGGAGTAGTTAGGTTTTCAACCGAAAAGATGAATTTTTAAACAAGAAGATTCATTGTCCACCAAAAAAATGATTTGTCAACAAAATACAGGAATTTTCAACTAGAAAGTCTAATTATTAAACCAAATATTTGAATTTTACACTAAAAATTGTCAATTTTCCATCAAGAACGAAAAAGTTAAATTTTCAGTTAAAATTTTTGTATTAAAATATATTATAAGTCAAGACTGTGGAATATTCAACTGGAATAGTTGAATTTTATGCAAAAGAGTTGAATTTTCAACTAAAATGATCACTCTTTATCTTGAATAGTAGATTTTTCAACTAAAATAAACAATCTTTATCTGGAATAGTTGATTTTTCAACTAAAATCTAGGAACTAGAATCATTCAATTCTCAACAAAAAGATTAATTTTCAATCCAGAAGAATAATTCTGAACAAAAAAGTCGAATTTTCAACTAAAAAATATAATTTTACAACCAAAAATTGAATAGCTACATTTTCATTTTTAAAAAAATTAAAAAAAAACAAACAAATTTTCAACTTAACAGTTAAAAGTTTCAAGTCAATGAATTCTGAAAGAAAAATGTAATAGTTGATATTTAAACCAAAACATATTTAAATTTGCAAAAAAAAAAGAATTTTTAACAAAATAGTTAAATCCTCAACCATAAAAATTAATTTTTGACGAAACAGTTTTAATTTCAACTAAGAGTAGAATTGTCGCCCAGAAAAGATGACTTTTGAACAAAATAGTTAAATTTTCAACAAAATAATTAAATTTTTAACCAAACAGCATAACAGTATAAATTCTGAACTAAAAATATTATTCAAGGCACGGATAACCTTAATTAAGTTTAACCTAAAAGTATTTGCACATCCAGTTTCTCTTTTATACGCTTATTTTGAGCCAAGAAAGAAAAAAATCATGCAATGCGTTTTTGAAAAAAAAATATTCATTCATTTTTAGCTATTAACTTTTTTTTCGCAAATGACGCAACATAAGTTGTTTCTCTTTCTAAAATCTATACTATTCTAGCCTTAACAGATGTTTATCTTGTCTAATTCAAGATATTTTTACAAGATAGAAAAAATCAATAAAAATCAACTAAAATATCATTTAGTTCAAAGAACTTTAACATATTATTTTTAAAAACGTCTTTTTTAAGTAAACTGACTACAAGAAGAACATGTTACAGGAAATTATTATGGTCTTGCACTTCAAAGTAAAGAAAAATTGGTTTTGATCTCTAAAATTGAAGAAATATAATTTTTAACGATTCATAATCACATTTTTCTCGAAAATCAAGGAAAATATGATTAGAAAATCATAGTTAAAAATGGTTCCCCTTCCTAAAACATATAAAATGATAGCGTAACCAGATGTTTATCTTGTATAATTTTTCCACCAAGATAGACAAAATCAATAAAAATCAACCAAAATAGCATTTAGTTTAAAGAATTTTAACATTTTATTTTTAATGATGTTTGTTTTTATTTCACTGACTATGATAAGTACATGTTACATGAGATTATCAAGGTCCTGTACCTTGAAAGTAAAGAAAAATCGGTTTTTATCTCTAAAATTGAAGAAATATAATTTTTAACGATTTATAATCTCATTTTCCTCGAAATCGAAGCAAAAAATGAATAGCAATTCATAATTCAAAATTGTTCCCCTTTCTGAAATATATGAACAAAAGCATAAGATATACCTCGGACAAGGGTGCATTTTCATAGATTTCAGACAGGGAAACAATTTTTAATTATGAATTGCCATTTCTGATTTGAATCGTTTTCGAGAAAAATAAGATTTTGAATAATTATAAATTATACTTCTTCAAATTTAGAGATAAACATCCATTTTTTTTACTTTGACGCTCATGGGTCTTAATAATGTCATGGGACATGCTCTTTACACTGTCAATGAATTTTAGTTGATTTTTATTGAGTTTGCCTATCTTTTTGAACATTTTTTTTAATTATTTCATTTTAACTATTTTAATTACATCTGGTAAGGGTATAACTTTATAGATTTTAAAAAGAGAAATAATTTTCAATTATGAACTGTTATTCATATTTTGCGTCGTTTTTCGAGAAAAATTAGACTTTCAATAACTAAAAATAAAAATAAAATTTTCTCAAAAACGCGTAGGACAAGTTTTTTCTATATGAGGTTAAATAAATCGGCGGCATCCCCGAAATATATAAAAAAGAGAAACTGGATTTACAGGTACTTTTGGGTTGAACTTAGTCGAGGCTAGCCGTGAGAAGTTTCCATTGAATAATATTTGGATTTTCTTATTGGCTTCTATTAATTCAGTTCGCATTCAACAGAAAAAACAAGAAAAGGGCAAGCTTACTTGAAAACACGGAGAAATAGAAAAATTCTTTAAAAAAAGGATTAAAAGGGTGGAACCTTTAAAATCTCAAAATTAGGCTAACATTTTAGAAACTCAAGTAGAGCTTTTTAGAATTAGAATCTTCATTTCTAATTAGAAAACTCACTCCACTTAATGCGTACAATTTCTGAAAATAAAACCAAGAATCCAACGACTTATTAAATGATTTATTAGATGAAAATCCGTTAAAACAATTAAAAAGAGACACTTTCAAGATGCTTGATAATTGAAGAAAGATAGGACTTTTAGGAAAAGAAAAAGATAGACTGATATTAATACTGAAGACACAGTTCTTACCAGATGTTATGGTTTAAGAAAGATTCACAAAGATGACTATTCTTTGAGAATAGTTATTTTAACTATTAATTAGGTATTTTCACTTCAACCATCAGCTAACTTCACTTCATTGAAAGCTGACGGGGGAAGCAATGGACTAAATCCATGAAACAAAACTTTATTTCTGTAATATCTTCGTAGTTAATAATAATTATTATCATTTTATTAGTTGATTAAACAGAAATTGAAAAATATCGCTCGCAAGTCTGAACGCGCCTAGGGCCCGCAGGTGATGGTTCTCGCGCTTCGCGCTCGATGGTATATTTATCTCGCACTTCGTGCTCGATAATGAATTTACCCCTCACTACACGCTCGGTCTTTGTATATTCTCCACACATGTGCACAGACATTTTAAAACTAAAGGTGAAAGCATCGACAACAGTAATTTGGTGATTGTGAATTCTCTTCTGTTAAAGCTCCTTCGGCTTTAACGAACACATTCTCATCGCGTATCTCGTGCTTCGCACTCGACCCTCAAATTGTATGTCATTTCCATAAATGTATATTATTACAATGCATAGCATGAATTGGTATTAAAACAGACGTAGTGTAGTTATCTTGTTTAAAGCAACGCGCATTCTTAAAAAAAAACTTTTGTCATTGAAAAAATGTAATTTTTGGATTTTCCATTATTTTTTACGCCGTCAAAATTTTAATTTTCTTTTTTTTTAAGAAAAGTCGAAAAGTTGTTATCATAATCTTGCAGGGCATTCAAAAATCAACCTGTTTATTCCATTGCCTTTTTTTTATATCGTACGTTATTTGGTTTAAAATGTACCTTTTCGTGTGTTTTTTTAAATTTTGTCAATGCTATAACTCTGGTAATTTTTGGTTTTGTGAAAAAAAGGCATTAGGATAAATTGTTCGTATTTTTGAATACTATGAACATCCGTACAGAGAACTTTGAATTTTAAAAAAAGTGGTCTCAAAAATATCCAAAATGCGCCAAATTTTTGAATTTGGACCCAAAATGGCTGGCTAACAAACTTGACCTTTAGTTTAGGACAATAAAAGAAGTGTATCGCAGGCCAATCGAATAGATTAATTTTTTCAAAACTTATCGTGCATTAAATCAGTTTTTTGGACATAGTAGTAGCTAAAGGTCAGGATGGTAATATTACTACCAAATACATATTCAGCTAGAATTAAAATTTTTTCTGCTCAACCTTTTTAAAACACAGTTCTAGGAAATTTGAATATTTTTAGGAATATCCTTTTTCTAAATTATTACCTACATAAGTTAATCGCAAACAATATTACAATTAGAATTCAACAAAACAAAAGCAGTCAAAGTAATGTTTTGCCTACAGATAATCGGAGGGAACTGAGGTTCTTTTAATACTTCTGTTCTTCCATTTTTTGGTAAAATTTCGAAAACTAATGAATTTATGTTGAAAAAGTTTAGGATTCATACTGTGTATCGTATGTGATTTAAAATAGATTCAATATTAACTTTTTGCAAGGGTCCTTTGGATGGTTTTGAAAAGGGTGGTGTTGGCTATAAGATTACTTGCAAGATTTGTGAGATGACTTACGCGGGATAGACTGACAGACTAGGATAGAGGAACACAAAAGTGATGTTTGTTTGGCTGTTCATTATAAGAGTGTTCTTCCTAGATATACAAAGGAATATATTACTGTTGACCTTGATTTTGATTAGGATAATGTTGACATTTTGCATAGTGAAAGTAATGAGAGAAAGAGAGAATTTATGGAAATGCTTTACATTAAAAAAAAATTTATATATTATTTTAAAGACTGATTTAGACAGGTTAAACAAGAGTTATTCTTGTATGATTAATTATATTTAGCACTAAGTTTTCATAAATTTTTATTTATATTTCAGGTATGTTTGTGATTTAATTCTCGAGTGTCAGAAAGAGAGCATCGTGGTTTTTCTTTTTGCAATTCCTGCCCGCTCAGGTATTTTTATTTTTTTCTTTTGTTAATTTTTTTGCCATGATAAAGGTGCTGTATGAGTGCCGAAACGTTGGTGATTACTTTTTAAAATTTTTTCAAAATTGTGATTTGATAATAATAATAATGATAATCTCAGTTGGCTCCATCTCAGAGGTCCAGCGTTCGACCCCTGGTCAGGTACCTCTGCAAAATTTTTCTATGTACCTTTACCAAGGTTCTGGTGGTTCGGAAACCACCTTGATAGATTCTGCCATGACAACCTTATCATCTGCGAGTATTTGTTTAATAATTCCTCTTTTTGGTCCAATTCAAATGT
>JAAAKG020128462.1:0-14791 GCA_010014905.2 Druon quercuslanigerum
AATCCCGAAATTTTAGCATTTTGCCTCCATTTACTACCCATTTTAGTAATTTTTCTAAATTAAAGTTTCTCAGTGTAACCTTATAATATATACTACTATATTATTAGGTCTATGACATCTTCAGTTAGGGCTAATAATTCTTACAAATAATTTAACAATATTGAATTTGGCTTAGCAAAAGAATAAACAATAGCATATGGTTTTGAAATTATAGTATGTGCCAAGGATTCAAAATGAGCCCTCACTGAAACTCGAATTCTAGATAGAAAAACGCCAATATCTCCTGAACCAGAACCGGCCGTAAGAGCCATTTTCATTCTGACGTACCCAAATATCAACGTTTTCTGAATATGGTTGATTTAATTATGAAAATACAATGAAATTGAATATAGGGCTCTTTTGTTTTTTAAATATACAATAAATAAAGCAAATATGAGGATTTTCCTAGTATTTTCAGATCTAAAGCTTTTCAAAGTAAGAGTTGGTAACATCTCTATATAATACAATTATTAATGTAAAGTCGGGAGAAAATTATTAACCCTGTGGGCGTGTGCTCTTAGTTTGACACTAGAAATCTATCAATGGTTTACGTAACAATAAAGTAAACTTCTCGATCAAGTATTAATCCATACCCTTCGAAGGGATAAAGGGGGTTCGGATGAACTAGCATTTCCGCAGGGGAAATCGCCGTCGAGGTTGTAATATAAGTTCCGTAATCTTCTTTAGAGTTTTATATATTATTTCCCATTTCTTTATTCTATTTATTCATATTTATCTCATTCATGCTTAATTTAAAAATATTTCATTTTTTCAACAAAGCATCTTACTACGAATAATCTACAATATCATCGTTTTTAAGTGTAATTCCAACTATATCTTATACGTCAATATATAATGTTCATTAATTGCAATTGATGATGCTACTAGAACGTGTACAAATTATAGCATTTTTTATTATACAGCATTGTTCTCAATTTTATAAATTTTTTTCTGTTTACCAATTTCTCCCTCTCTCTGAATATCACGAACAGAGTCGTTAAGAAATACGGTACATTTTCAGAAATCGCTAGAGGCACACTTTAGTAGACAGAGCACTGTGTTTACCATCACCTCAAGGATTGTTGAATCACGGCCAGCCCTGGAGGAGAGAGGAACAAATAAAGGGTTATTGTATTTGCACCGAGGCTTCCACGTCAGATATACGCGGGAATTTTCTTCTGACAAAATCTCTTCGACGAGGCAACCAGGATTTGCTGGAAACCAAAGAGAACACGTGACTAAACTTATATGTCAATCTATCAGCATTCATGACGCGATGACAGTGTGGGCTTAATATGCGTGAATGATCGTCAAATCCGCAATCTAGAGAAATAAAAGATTATTTATAAAATTTTCCTCAAGATCAAGACTGATTCAGTACCATATACATATTCGAGACTTCATGACTGGTTGCGTTAATTTAAAAAATTATATATTTTTGATTTTTGAATACGTTTATAAGTATTGTAAACAAAATTTCTTTATACAATTTAACTTCATAGAATGGACCAAATCGGATCAGGAACAGACAACCATGCTTACGCTGCACAGTTAAAAATAGTATTAAATTTAAAATGCGAACATATATATATATATTAAAATTATTATCTCAGGCAGAAAAAATCGTCAGTAAGAAGCATGTATATTAAATTTCAGTTACATTCACGATAATCGCTCAGATAATTTCATTTTACACAAAATCAAAATAAGGTTGGCAGTATTTTTCGATTTTGAATAATAAAACATGCTACTTTCTTCCATTTATCCACAAATAAAATTGGATTTAAAATAGAAATGTGTAATTAAGCGAATAGACGAAAGACCTAACCTACAATCAATTGCGCTCACATTAAATTTCTACCATTTAGGGCAAGTTTTGGAAAACGTTCCACCCATACGTTGCACTTAAAGCATAAAGAGCAATTCAATCGACGAATTCCAGATTATTACTTTAATTATGAATATTAGACACGATTTAAAGAAATAGAAACTCCTTGAGTTTTCAAGCACGCTGAAATCTTACATTTTAAAATTTAAAAATGCTTACTGACCCTACTTCTTTAAGACATCACATTTTCCAAGTTTTGAACGGATCCATGCTATGTGGGTTATCGTGGAGGTACTATCAGCATCGCTTCACCGTTTTGCATGTTAAGGCCTGTAACTACTAGTGTATTAGCGTTTCGGGTGGTAATGGAGGAGAGGTTGAGAGTCGAAAGGGATTAGGGGGTGAGCTGGGGTTACGGTGAGGAGAGGAACGAACCATCATGCTTTGTGATTATGTTCTGGAGCGAAGGCATAGCCTCTCATTAGGATTCGCGTGGCGCGCGCAAAATAAGGGTGTATCGCCAGCGAGGAAAATTGTAAGTGTCGCAAGATCAAAGGGTGGACTAGTAACACGATATCACCAACGCTTACTCAATGGTGAGTAAAGCTACCCCACTGCGACTTCAGACTTCCTTCAATGTTCCGCTGAACCTCCATGGGTTCCCTTGTACCAACCTTCACCTTCGTGAGGAAATATCATTGCCGTAAGGTGTCAAAAGCAGACTCTTGCCTTCTTCCTCGTCTGAGATCTTGAACGAGCCTTTGCCGTTACATATTATAATGCCACGAATTGCTTTGAGATTGCTTATCGCATGGAACTGCATATACGTGCTCCTGACGATGCCGTGTTAATTGTGACGTTTTAATTCTAATATGATAATTAACTAACTAATTTTGTTCATAGCTTTCTAAGTTTTCATGCATTTGATATTGGTACATGCCATAAATAATACAGACTGAAGTTAAATTTTAAGGAGGAATCAATGATATGGAGTTAAAAAAATGTATCACTTTGTCAAAAAAAAATAATAAAGAAATGATTTTTTGGCGATAAAAATCCGTGACGAAGGACCCCAGCTTGGCCCTGATGTAGCAGCATTGCTGCGCAGAAAAAACTCGGGTTTACTCAACTTGCGGCTCAAATAAAATTTGGTATCATTTAGAACTTGAGCTCCAATAGACACCTGTAAAGAACCAAAATAGTTCGTTTCGAGTGCTCTTGAAATGAACATAAGCCGCATTCGCAAGCCAAACGCTTGCAAAGTAGGGCTGATAAGTTAGGGATCGATTTACAGTTATCGACTGATGACTTGAGACGAAAAGATTCTTACATATGAATATGCCTTTATGTTGAGAACTTTGTTACATAACCTGCAAATGATATTTAACAAGTTATTATATCTATTTTAATTGCTATAATAAATATTATAATTTAATTATCTTCATTAAGTTATGTCTATCAGAGTTCGATTAGATGTGTGTTTTAAGGTAAAAATTATTTGATTAATTAAACAAAATGTCGAAGTGGACAAAGCGAAATATAGGTTCTTTATAAATAGGCTCAATTACAATTGGGATCGTTTAGAGCACCACCTGAGGTATCATTTAGATCTTATTGATCGTTTTGGGTTCCTTTTCAGCAAGCGGGGTTCGTTTTTGTTGCATGTCCTTTGGAATCCAAAATGGGTTTCAATGGAAACCCCAGTTTTTTCTGTGTAGTTGGAGGCTGGCCGGGTTGTGTTCGGGTTTCAAGAGCCCAACCGTGCGCTGGTCCGGGACTGGCCACCTGGGTAAATATATTTGGTCTTAATTTTATCTTGAATGTCTTCAATATGTCTTCAAGACCATGATGTCAGATTCCGTCTCACCACCTAGAATGGGACACATACATACTTCTCTTGAACTTATGGCTGCAGCTGTGTCGAGGCATGAAAAGACCAGGTAGGATTGTCTTGCGACACGGAAGGATTATTCATGTTTTGGTTTTATTACTACTGATACCAACAAAAAAAATGAAAACCAAACGTAACCTACTTATAATCTACTGCATCATTTCATTAAAAAAATTTCTCTTAAAAAGAGCAATGTGTTATAAACTTTTGTTATAAAAACTCATTTAAACTTTAAGAAATTAACTTTTTGAAAAAACGGCACCAGCTACAATAACTTTTTTGTCAAAATTTTCGACTAAATTATAATTAAAAATTTATATCGTAAAAAATAACATTGACAATAAACAAATTAAATTTATGCAAAAACGATACCAGTTACAATAAAATCCTTTATAACAAAATTGTTTTCTTTTCATAGGATGCGCACTTTTTTCGATTATGAAAACAAGACAATTAAAATACGGTTGTTTTAGTACGAATGCATATTATGATTTGTAATATTATAAATTTATTAAAATAATAAATGTTTCAGGCCAGCTAAGGATTGTACTGCAAAGTAGTGGACAAATCATGAAATAATCATGGTAAATAAGATTTGTACTTTATTTTGCAATGTCTGCATAAGAAATCCCATTCCAAATTTCAGAAAGAAACTCAATATGTACAAACACAATGTACAAAATCTCGCATCTTGGACGCAATCTAGTGCAAAGCACGAGATACGTGATGAAAATGTGTTCCTTGAAGCGCAAGGATGTGCCCGCGCCGCGGGAAGAATTTTTTACGTACAATCAGGTGTCGAAAAAGGGCTGCAGGAATACATATAACATATTCCGAGACTTGAATGTCATACAGAGAGGTTTCTTCTGCGCGTCGTATTTCATTACAGTCAAAGTTAAAGCAGCAAAAAAGAGAAATGAGAGGCGAGGAGATAAGAGAAGCGACGTAAAAGAAACCGAAAGAAAACGCCAGGAGGCGAGGGCGATAATAATTTGGCACTGGCCAAAAGCAAAGACATGACCTTATGATGGGATGGTATATCATTGGCAGGCTGGGCGGGGTAACGAGAGAAGTTGGCGCCGGCAGCGATAGATACCGCTAATTATTGATCGTAAATAACTTTCCGAGGCACACGGCAGCCCGATGCTATCGGTGCGCTAGAGACTTTCGACTTGAACCCAATGATACAGGCGTATGCTGTGAGGCATTCTTAGGTAGGTACCAAGTTGCAGAGCACACTTCAGGGTGGCTGGATATATTACATACATGAGCACAGTTATTACACAAGCTTAGTAATAGCTCAGAGCTGAATTCTTTGATTCTGAGACGCAGTTTTTGATCTGTGCCCGGATACTAATGACGCTTCTGGTGTGAATGTAGCCTAGAGAAACCGGGTATCGATTTTAGTTTTGATAGCGGTTGGTCAGTGGGTTCGTTAATCCTCTCTCAATTCTTTCAAAGAAAGCAATCTGGTCCCCGAGGCGGTGACTCCTATCTTGAAATGAAATGAGAGATGTCTCCGCAGTCTCTGACCACTTGTCAGTTTTTACTTCTTGTTGATCGGCATCACAGCATTAGTAGAGCCACACCGTTTCCTATATATAAGTCTGAGGAAGTTTAATATGGAACATGAATTGACCCTACTTAGACCGGAGCCTTGAAATTTGATACACACCAGAGTTTTTGATCGGCTTTAGATTTTATCATCTACTTATGTGATAAAATTAGTATGGATGTATTATTAAAGTGTTGCGGCTAGTCATTACATACGCTGCCAGAGAAACAGCGTGAAATGGGTCTCCAATTTGAAACAATCAGGAATATTTCCCATCTTACCACTATTTTTAGGAAATTGCACATATGCCCCAAAAATACGAGAAAAATTAATAGAACCCAATCGGTTTATATGTATATTTCGGATGTTTCTATTCCACAGCAAAAAGTGGAGGCGGGTACATCAAACTGAAGTACACTTATCATGGTGAGTCACAGATATCTCCGGTGGCTTCCGCTAGAGGAAGCACATTATCAGCCTGTAACCATGAAAATTTGATCACAGTTTGGTATAATAAGCTGACTATTATCCTGCTTGAACGATTACCTGCAATGCTTCGAACTCCGATTTTTTTTGTGACCTCGTGTATGTTTGAAATTTTGATTTAAAAGTAGATCAAATCGTTGCATAATGGAAAAACAATCGATATCCACGTAGGAAGAAATAAATTTAGTTTTTTGTGAAACGTGCACGATAAACGCGTCTCCCGTTCCTATAGATTCGCCGGAAAATGTGAAACGGCCACCCCGCGATGGTGACGCATGTGCACTTCGACAATTTTCCTATCAAACCATATCATGGGAAGAAAATGTGTTATTCCCGACCGCTGCTACGGGTGGGAATGAGCTGACCGACCGCTTACCTTTGAAATCTTTATTGTTCCAAAAGCCTACAATAGACATTTGTACACGTTCAACGTCTTGTCTCGCTAGGACAACAAATATCGTATGTGAAAATGGTGACGTCCCTCAATCCTTACTCGTGTGATTGCCCATTTTGTCGTCCTTGTCACATGATATACTTTTAGTTTTCAGTGAAACATTTATGAAGTTGTGAACTATTTTTCATTTGTGCAATGTTTCGATCCACTTGTGGATAAAAAATTGACATAATTTGCGCTTGAGTCTAAATTCATTATGAGTATATAAGTATATAAGTATATAAGTACAACTTCAAAAACTATCACGTCGCAAGTGCACTCTCTTCCTTTAAAGAATGACTCACGTCTATAATTTTACTTTCTTTATTAAATTTTTTGCATTGTTATATTATTTAATCTGTATTATGAAATAAAATGTCCATCATGAACCTGTGAAATATCAGAACTTTGTCGAGGCAGCGAATGAGTTTTATACAAAAGGTCTATTATTGTGGTAGCCAGACAAAATGAGCGTTTTCCACTGCTTGGGGATTTAACCTACACTTTCTCTTTTCTAGCGGCGCGCGTGGACCTGTATATATAATGTTGGACCTTGTATTAGAACAGTGGTGTTAGAGTATTAGGTCCAACATTGTATAAAAAATGCCAAATGGAGGCACATGCGTGGTCGCACAGAGAAGAATAAAAAATGGGGGAAGCTGGGGATATGTGAAGTAACAGCTCCGACCGCTTTGTTTTTCTCGTTTGTTTAAGATTGTTTTCGCGATCCAAAAATAAACCAAAATGTTTGAAAAGGTGAATGTCATAAAATTTAAGAATGTAAATATAAGAAATGGTAAGTAACACCTTTCCTTTTTAAAGCCATAACATGCGCTTGATTTTCCGACTTGAAAAGAGAGATCGCGTCCAAACCCCCACCCGCAGAACAGGCTTTCTAATTTTCGCGTCTCTACCAAAAATAATACAGCACATGCCATGGAGGTGATACGTATTCATGGCTCGGGCAATGTTTTCGGAACTCGTGACAGATGTGGGCCTTCGGGCCCTTGCAAAATAACGCCCTCTTGTAATAAATCAAGTCCCCCACCCCTTCTTAAATATTTTTTTTTAATTTATCTTTTTGATTTAAACCTTCGTCTGTAAAAGAGGGTCTTTCATGTCCGGGCAATGTTAAAGAAATGGGGCCGCTGCTACCCCATCTGAAAAAAGTTTTGCAACCGACTCCCAAGTTTGGTGGTTCCTATCAGTCCCAATCCCTTTTGAACAATTGCGGTGAGCAGGTTTAATCCGGAGCGGACACGAAAGACACTCACTTTTTCAGACCGCGTATACCAAACCTGCAGTAGAGTTAAATTTGTTTTTGCTTTTAACTTCTTTTTTATAATAAAATGTGTGAATACTAACGCCTAACATATTGTTGATTTTCACGAGACGAACACGAAAGACACTCACCTTTACAGACTGCGTATACCAAGCTTTCAGTGGAGCCACATTTGTTTTTGCTTTTAACATTTTTTTTTTTATAATAAAATGAATATTTTTTCTTAAAACTGTATTATTGACCTTCAAGTTGCCGTTTTTTAAGTTAAGTTATCCTAATTTTTCTTCAAGTTACAATTTTTGGCTAAATCATTGCAGTCCTTCCGAGTTGCTCTTTGTTCAACAAAAAATATATGAGAAAATTAATTTTCCTACCATTTTGAAAATGATACGTCAAGTTGAATGTTTCCAACATTAGCGTGCATTTTTTCGGAATTTTGTGACCACATTAATAGGGTGAAAAAACGGTCGGACGTCAAAGACGCATCACCTTTAAATCCGCGAGGTGCCGAAAAAACGTTTACAAGCGAAGGGGTTGAATCACTTTGTTCAGAGATCTCTTTTTTTAAGATTTATATTTTGTTGAAAATTCATCTCTTTGGTTGTAAGTTGAATTATTTTGTTAAAAATTAATTTTTTTAAATGCAAAATTGAACTACTTGAGTGAAAGTTAAACTACTTTGTTATTTTCTTAAATGGAGGGTTATCTGTTTAAAAATTTAACTGTTTACCGAAAAATCTTTTCCTTTGTTTAAAATTAATTTTTTAACTAAAAATGTAAATTTTTAAAATATATTTTTGAAAAAATATCTAAAATATCTACCGGTCGGGTGCTTTCTCAATTAAGCTATAAGGGAGATCGAAAAATAAATCATATCTCATAAAAATGCCCTATCTCAAGCCAGGTGTTAAATTTATGATACGAGTAATTTAAAGCAATTCTGTATTATCCGTAACACTAGAAAATTATGAATGTTATTACTAAACTAAAGAACTAAAGAAACTACATAACTATCATCTGCTGATAATAGAGATTCCCTTAAAAATGTAAATTTTCCATTTTTTTAATTGATCTTTTCAAATTGAAAATTCTCCTTTTTGGTGAAAAAATAATTTTCTTGGTTTGAAATTTCATTTTTGTTTGGGTTTGTGTATCAGTGTGTATGAATTTTGGGGAAAATTAATTTTTTGCTAAAAAGTCATATATTTTGTTTGAAAATTCAATTTTTGTACAGAAAATTCGTCTTTTGGCTTGAAGGATCAAAAATTTGAATAAACTTTTATTTCTTTCTTGAGTGAAAAATCTTTATTTGTTCAAAATTCGTAGTTCATGTTTTACAATTCTTTTTTCTCGGTATAAATTTTGTCTTTTTTTATTGAAATATACACAGTCACACTTTCTTATTGGGAATTTATTTTCGTTTGTTAAAAATTCAAGTACTTTGTTGAAAAGCCATCTTTTATTGTAGAAAACACATTTTGTTGATTAAAATAAATTAATAAATTTGTATCTGAAATACTGTTTTATTTGGTTTCTAAAAGATATTGTTTTAAATGTATTACAAGATTAAAATGCTGGTATCTGAATATTAATGATCAAGGCTTTTGAAAATGAAGTTCTCGGACACCCTGCCTACTTTTGCTAACAAAAACTAGCAAAACATTTCTGGAAACTAAAAGTTAAGTACAGTAATAGGGCGGAGAGAGGTATAAATATTTTTTTACTGCTGGTTACGGGGGTAGGTGGGGGTATTAGAGAGGGCCTTTACTACGTCACGTAATTTAAGTACAGCCCCAGAGAACGTACGAAAGAAAAAAATTCTTTTTTCAATTGCAGAAATTTATCCAAAAACTTATAAGGTACATTTTAATTTTAAAAATTAAATACTGTGATTTCATTCGCGTTTCGAAAATGATAAAAAATGTTTTTTTCGCCCATTATTTCAAATTAACGTTACTTTTGCTTATGTTATATAAATAAACTTTTATACTGATAAATATGTCTGATTTTATTCAATTCTAACTGGTATAAATGTGACAATTTTCTTGACGCAGAAAAAAATACTGCATTTAACAAAATCGATTCGTTGACTGCATTGGGCTAATTCAAGAAAAATTAAGTTTAATAAAGAACATTTTTTCAGTTTACTAAATTCGTTTGTTTTAATAAATCAAAGCTTTTGGTTGAATCTTTTTTCTGATATTAGAAAATATTTTATCGATTCAACAAAATTCTACTATAATCAGGCAAAAGATTTGTTGGATTCAACGAAAACATTTCGTTTGAAAGCATCTTAAAAGTCATGAACGCATTGGCACTTGGATATGCAATTCAAGTTGACAGTCCACGTTCGAGTATTCGTAGCGTCAAGGAGAAACATAGAAATGTAATCCATCTGCGTTTGCATCTTGGTGACCCGCATAAAAATAATTTATCCGGAAACATAATCGATTGGGATTAAGTGATTATGTAAAAATACGCAAGATTACTTGAATCATTGTTTGTGCCTACGATTGCGCGCTTATAGGTTTTTGACAAAAAAAGCAGAACGATTCTTTTTATTCAAATAAACTACTAAACAATGTACACAAGATGGCACAATTTTGTGGTAAACCATTTACAATATATAAGCTGTTGTGGGTTCTTTATGGTTAGATGAGCTACAAATTTTGGTTGAATTAACAAAAATCTTTTCTTAGACCAGTAAAAATACTTATTAGAAATAACTGAAATATTCTCTTGGATTGAGAAAAATATTTGCTTGGGGTAACTAACAGTTTCACTTGGATCAACCAAAATATCCCGTGCACATATTTTGATCTGGCCCCGATCAGGGCTAGATTGAGAATCCTGCTCTGGACCAGTTCGAGGATGAAACACTCGCCCAGACCGATGCCAGGTCGGGACTCCTGATCGGTAGTCGAACGATACCCGACCAGTCTCATTATAATCCATTCATGAATTTCGTGAATGAAACTCGAAACTAGTGAATGGCCCTTTCCTTTTGACGGTCACCTCAATTTTTGGAATTTCCAATAAAGGTGTCGGAAAAAAATGTTTAATTATGCATTTAATAAACGTAAGATTATTGCAGATGTTATACGTTGCCAGAAAATGGTGGGTTTTTTAAATGAAAAAAAATGTTAAATAACCAAAAATATTTTATTTGACAATTTTAATTTCTTGCTTAATTTATTAACATTTTTCTGCAAACAAAATTCAATCTGCCCTTAATTCTTTTACTTCTTTAAAAATACAAACAGGTAATTCTATATAATCTTTTTGAAAAAAATCCAAGTTATCATTTATTAGAATCATTTTATTTTCTGTAATTTGCGAAGAATCAATATAAACAAACTACTTTTACAAATAAAAAATTTAAATAATATTTTTCGGTTTATTTTGAATATTATTTACAGAATATGCATTTAATTTATTTTTATTTGTATTAGGATTCATTAATATCGATCTAATGGTCATTTTTATAAGTTGACATGCAATTATTTATAACATTTAAGAATAATAATGTTTTTAGCATTTTAAACTGAGCGTGAATAGCAACCAATTAGATGCCGAGTGCGACGCATGTGCAGTGGACTAAGTAGCTCTCGTTGGGAGCTCTGATCAATTGAGCTCAGCAGGAACTTGATTTTTCCATATCATAAACTGCACGGGTTAAACAATATTAACGTCCGAAACACTAACATTGCCATATATAGTCATTTCAATCCTATTTGTTAAAAAAATTAATTGATTATTAATTTATTTAAGGTTAGATTTCAATGAGCCATAGATCGTAATTACTTACATTCATTTTTCTCACTTAGGTTTCGAGGTATACTGGATAGCGCTCGGTGGGTGGTACCTCCGAACAAGTGGCATACTTGCCTTAGGCATTTTCAATAATTGATAGAATATTATAAAGTTCTACCTATCAGGGCGAAATCTGGAATCCCGATAGGGGCCAGATGGGTAATACGTTCGAAATCGGGCGATTTCTGCACGGGATATGGTCTACTTAATCGAATTTGATGAACCGAAAGTCGTCTTGGGTGAACTAAATATTTGGTTGTCCATACAATGACCATATTCTAGCGTAAATTATAAAAAAATTTCATTCAACATTCGAAATAAAAAAAGGAATTAATTAAATTTATGTGAGAAGATAGATTCATCCAATTCTTCTTAGAGTGAAAGTTTGTGAAGATTAAGTATATCATTCTTAGAACCAAATAGGATTTTTTCCTGTGCAATACTTTGCGCCGACAATTTATTTCAAATGAAGAAAATTATTCTATTTTTTGCATTAATTTAGCAGTGACTAAGAATAAAAATCAAGTAATTATCTGAACCCTTTGACTCATCACGTTCGGACTATAATGCAGGTATGCACGAAACAATTTATTAAGTTTTTTTTTTGGTTGGTTGGTTTTTTTGTTGACTCTTTCTCTTTTTCTCCCTCTTTTTTCTTTTTTGTTGATATTTATGTCTCTAATGAGCCGAAAAGTGAGATAGTTTGGAAATCAAATTTTTTAATGATAGAATTTTTTCGTGTTTTTAGACATAAAATTATTCTTGAAAATTTGATTATTTTCCAATCTCAAAATATAAAATTTATTAAGTTAGATAATATGGGTTCCGTATTCCCCACACTTCAACCAACATTTCTGATTTTGTGCATAAATCTTATTTTTCACAACTCATGTTGTCAAAGTTCAACATTTTTTCTCCACTTCTAAAGAAAATGTGGT
Source organism: Druon quercuslanigerum (assembly GCA_010014905.2). Lineage (NCBI taxonomy): Eukaryota > Metazoa > Arthropoda > Insecta > Hymenoptera > Cynipidae > Druon > Druon quercuslanigerum. The sequence continues at coordinate 12,266 of JAAAKG020128462.1, forward strand.
AATCTCAATGGCTGCTTGCAGAAAGTTCACCAGAGTGAAAAAGATAGAGATCGATGTTATAGCTCGGGATGTTTTCGATTGTCTCGATTTCGCGTCGTCTTCTCGGGTGTGCTTTGAGATTTACAGCCAACTTCAATTCAGTTTGCAAAATGCCGTCTTCTTCGAATAATACGGGAGAAAGCAGAAATCGGCCGGTGGGAAGAAATCGACCGGTGGAAATCGCTGATGCTCTATGGATGCTGAATATGGAATTTTCCGTATAATCGTTGTGAGCAGTAGCATGCAAAACTCATTTGGGATCGACAGATTCACTATGAACAAGAAGTTGACAGAAAAATACCGTTTAGAGTGAAATTTTAATTATTTTAATTAGTAAATCGTAGTGAAGTGCGCGAAAAATAAAATAATGTTACTTCTATTAAAGATGATCCAATTATTAAGGGTTTATATCTTTTTATTGACAGCATAATCATCTTAGTTTGTGTAAAATCTCTTAAATTTCCTAATTTTTAAATCGCATTGTAAATTTCGAAGAATTTCCTAATTAAATCAATTCAACTGAACTTGAGAAATGATATAGGAACGACATCATAAGCATTTCACTTAATGCTCATGTTATAAAGATATGTAAACTAAGAGAAGTTCATTTGATAAAAATTGTAAGTGATGATTGACATCAAGACAGTAACCGCAGAGGTGTTGTTTAAAACGCGTCATGTGCCTGAAAATGGAACGAAGTCAGGAGAGCTCAGAGGAAACGGAAGTGCCTGTCATAGCTGGATACGTATAAACAGACTGGTTTATTACATATATTCAGGCGTCCGATATTTGAATAACCGATGAAAATGGAAAAACAGTCTACATCTAAAATAAAAAACAGTTTTCCCAATACAATTTTCCTGAACCCACAGCATTTATTTAATATTACATGATGACAATTATAGCCGTCTGTATTATTATTTTAGTGAAAATTTCAACGATAAATAACAACCCTTAGAGAAACGTGTCAAAAAACTTTTTAAATTCTCATCATTTACGGATTTCAACAAATGTCGACGTTTTGTTGCTCCTGAGTCAAAAAAAAAGACTTTTTACAACTGTGTCTGTCTGTTGTCGTTATCGGATGTGAACACGATAATTTTCAACAGAATTATCGGATGGGATTGCGCCTTATCACAATTTTAAAGGGTATTAAAAGGAAATATGAGTTCCCTAGCAGCTATTTTTGTTAAAAATTGAACAAGTTAGCGCATTTTTAACATTTTTGAGACCATTTCTTTAAGATTTAAAAATTCTATGTATGGTTCTTCGTAGTACTCAAAAAGTTAAACATTTCATATTTACGATTCTTTTCGAAAAAAATGATCAGAGTTATTGCATTTGAAAACTTAAAAAAAAATGAAACTGAAAATTGTAAGCCTAAAAAGGTACGACATAAACATTTTTTAAAAAAATGTTGCTTTTTAAAAACTCCACTAGATTAGCATAAAAAAATTTAATATTCTTGGAAAATCGACAATTTAAATTTTGATCGCACAAAAAGTAATGAAAAGTTCTACTTTGCGGTCGATCTATGCAAGATACGGAAAAAGATGAGGAAACAAAAATTACACACCCAAAAATATCTACAAATTTTCGATTAATTACTGGTTGACACGATGAGTAGATTTTGTCTCTTCGTAAAAAATAATATTAAAAATAAAAAAATTAAATTTGTTGATAAGCGACAAGACACAAAAAAAACAAATTTTCGCCCCAAAAAGATCGTGAAAAATATACAAAAATTGCGCACCTAAATAAGATATACAATTATTTATTAATAAATTGTTGATAGAAGGCCTGATTTTTGAATTAATCGTAAAAAATAACATAAAAAACAAAAATAAATTGTTGAAAAACACCACAGGCTAAGAAAAAAGATAAATGCCCAAAAATTGTGCACCAAAAAAAAGATCGATAACTTATTTATTAATTTATTTTTTGAAGAACTCGTGTTTTTTGTTTAAACCGTAAAAAATAACATTATAATAAAAAAATTATTTTTTTGCAAAAATAACAACAAGTGCAATAAAATTTTAATTAATAAAATTGCTTTTTATGGGATGCCTACTTTTTTTAATTATGTAAAAACAAGATGGGCGTGGGGGTTAAAGCACAGGCTTTAGACCCACTTTGTGGGCTTGCGGGTTCGATTCCCGCCTCGCACTCTGAAAGTGCCTCGGTCTAGTGATGGGACATCGGAAGTGAAACATCGATGTTGCTGAAGATCGATGTCCAAAAAAATTGACAACGATGTTATCGATGTATCGAAAGTAAAACATCGATGTTTTCGATGTTTGCTGGACATCGATGTTTTAATAATAATAATAATATTAGGTAATATTAATAATAAATAATAATAATTAATAATAAGTATAAATTAATAAATTAATTGAATATAAAAATATATATTATAATAAATATAAATAATAATAATTAAAGCTTCATTCCACCGGTACTGGTTACACTTTTCTTACGCTTACCTCT
>JAAAKG020128473.1:0-14791 GCA_010014905.2 Druon quercuslanigerum
ATAAATGAGACAGCTGTTTGAATTGAGTCCTGCAGTGGGATTACGATATCGTGTCAAAAGTCGAATGGACCTTTTTTCTAATGTTTAGAGATAGAAAGAGAATGAGCCGCCGTATAGAGTTTCGTCTAGTGGCCGCCAGCCTTCGCGTTTTCGCCGATGAAATTGACAGCTGAGTCTTGCGTTGTAATTTTCTGCCAGCTCTTGCATTTCTCAAAGTTTAAGGCTGATATTTTATGTCTAAAAAAAGTTTGATGGTTCAAAAAATTTCAAGGCTCGGAAAAAAAATAAGCCAAAGGCTCCCGTTCATAAATAATTTTTAGTGAATTCTTACCTCAAATGAAGTACTTTAACGTACTTTATTTTACTCTACTGCATTTCCCAAAGTTTCAGCTCGATGTTTTATTTAAAAAAAAAGTTCTCTGGTCAAAAAAGATATTTAGTGAACTGAAAAAGTGAGTCGATAATATAGGTATTTCGCTGTGTCGCATGCCCTTAAGGGTTAAAGCCCCAAAATCCGAGTGGGTATTTTGAAGAAGCCCAATAATAAGGTACTCCTTTGAAAATGGAAAATTATTAAAAGGATTATTTTTTGGGAAAGTCATATCTCCGTGGTAGAGAAGGGTTGAACTTAGACGATAAGGGTTGCAACCCAAAAATCGAAGTGAGTATTTTCTCGGGACCAACCCCTTTGCACACTGTTAGTATTTTTAAGATAATTAAAAATTTGAATTCGTGTTTATACAGAGGTATTTGACAAGGTGTTTTTTGCAAGGAAAAGTTCAATCATTGAGGAGCCCAACAGTAAAGTGGCAGTGGTATTTTTTTGTATGTAGGGGTGGTTTTTAAAATTCTTGTATTTCATATTCGAGAGCCGAAATAGGTTTAAAATCTGGTGCATTTTGTGTTTTGCAGATTTTTATCGTGCATTGGGGAGCCCAAAATAAGTCTCAAATTATGGTATTCTGCGTTTTTCCTAATTTGAGTGTTTACGTAAGGTGTAGTTTTATTTTTAGTAGGGATGGTTCTTAACCATTGGTTTTTGGTGCGTTCAAGATCCCAAAAAAAGCCCAAAATACTGATGTGTTTGATTTTTTTCTCTCATCTTATTTTAAATTTTGCTGTGAATCAATCTGCAAAATTCACTGTTGAAGTTGGTGACATTTTGAAAATTATACAGCAGGTATATAATTTTCTTCTAGTGTCAACAGTAAGATGACAAACTTGTTGTAAAATTATTTAAAGATTTATATTAAAATCGCTATTTGATACACATTGTAGCACACTGTATCAAGTATTAAAATATATACTCGTCTACTCAAATTATAAACAATTCTCACACTTTAAATGAATATTTGGTTAGTATGAACGAAGTACGAATACAGGAACTATTTGTTCTGAGCTTACCAAATTTTTATTATACAAATGTTTGATGATAATTTTTTTAAAAGAAAAGTTTTATCAGTCAGCGCCGGATCCAAGGTTATTTGCGTAGCAACACTAAACGCTTTTGCGTCATACAGTTTTTGCAAGGTCAAAACCTACATAATGCGTTCCGAAGTTGTTACATCAAAAAGGATTCTATTGTATACTAATCAGGCTCTAGGCTAATAAAAAGTCGGAGTATGAGTGCATTTTACTTTTAAAAATATACTATTTATACGCATGCAGAAATTTAAAGTTCATACGTCGGTTAGTAGGTAACGAATTTCTGTGTGCTCTATAATCATCAAAAATTTTGATTTGCCTATGGCTTAAAAAGAATATTTACCGAAATAATAAATATATTTTATTATAATATTCACCAATGTAATTCAGGATAAAGACCAAGCATAAGAGCCGAGTAAAAACAAGCTTCATCTTGTATAAGTAATGGACAAACTGATTATTGTGTTAATTAGAAACTTGATTTCAAATGTAGCGGGTGAATATTGTACTGCTTTATTACGATACACATTCTATACGACAGTCCTTATCTTGTACATTCAAGGCGAGAACTTTGTTTTTCTGAGGTATTTACATTTGATAAGACGTCACCATCTATGTAATATGTAATATTTAGATTTGATAAGACTTAGTTTTAAACGAAAATATGTTCGTTACATACTTCTTTAATGCTGACATCACAAACTATGTAATATTTCATTATTGAAGCTTTGGAAATTTAAAGAGTTTTAGAGAAGAATTTAGTCTTTCATGTGTTTGTTCTTTTTGGATCACATAAAATAAATGTCAATAACATAATGTTGTTGCACTGAGATTTAAAAGGAGGTAATGGGCTAAAAACTTGACTTTCAAACATAGACTATTGGAAATATGGATATGGTGTGAAGCTCAAACCATAGCTATCACTTACTAGAACAATATTAAGCAGAGCAGATCTAGAGTCTTCTTTCAATTTTTATTTTGAACTCCTCGTCCAAACCAGAGTTTGATTCACTTCCTATCCCTAATTCAGTGGAGGTAGATTGACCAGCAGCACCAAAATCTTCCGATTTTCGTTGCAACACCGCGGAATTTCTAGACTCCCGTTTTCTCAGGACTGCAGATACTTTCTTATCGACTTGGCCTGTCTTATCTGTCTCAAGGTTCTTTGGTCTAAGAGAAATAATTTCTTAATTGCCGAAACTTTCTTTGTCTTATCAGGATAGTGGCAGACCTTCCCTTCACATCGCCACGTCGAAAAGCACATTAGTCATTTCCACAAATTTTGCAACGGCTCCTTTTAAGCCACTGCTGCTGTTCCTAAACTTATTCGGGTATGCCTAAAGAAGTTTCAGGTGTTCTTTAGGGACAAAAACAATTCTATTAGTGATTATTTTTTGGCCCGCAGCAGGTATTAATGTAATTTCAAACAGGGTTAAAACCTGAGCCGCAACAACCCTAGCTGCGTCCAGGAAAGGGACTTCAAAAGAAAGTTCTTTCACATGCGTGTTATTTGACTTTTTGTCAAAACTGGCCAGAAGGATATCCATCAACGTACCAGTTGACTCTCCACAAACTCCGTAAAGTGCCAAGTATTGGTCAGGTAAAAAAAGATCGTGTGGGCGGCTTTATGCTGACGAGAAGCCACAGACTAAGGAAAACCATCAACCAAGTCTAGAAGAAATATACTACTGTGGAGAGCATTAACGATAAAGCTAGAAAAGTAAGAAAGTGTCAAAACGAATCGGGATGAGACGACGTTGCAGTCAAAACACCGAAGCTAGCGTAGGAACGGCACAAACAGCGGTCGACGTGCAGAAGCGGGAGGCGGGTGGCGGTACAAGGGGAAGGCCCCCCCCCCCCAACGGCACTATTTGTTAGTCACTAACTCGTGGCGGTGCTTACCTAGGTATATATCGTGTTTGCTACAACTCACTAAAATTGCACATTTTCCACCATTTTTTTACCCGGTTTTCGGGGCTTGATTGAAAATCCTGTTTCGACCAATCGCTTTCATGGTATGTCGAGACACATTTTATGATACCTTAAGCTCAAATATTACCATACCGAACTTCGGGTCGCCGTGCAACGCTACAAGCAAATTAGTATGTTTTCATGTAAATTTCAAAATTTTAATTGCGCTGCGGGAGTAATAAATATTATCCGATCGGTCTGAAATTTTTTGTACTTTCATTTAGCATGTTTTCACAACTTTTTCGCACCCGCCGTCATCAAAAAAATGAAGTACTGGATTTTCAAAACACTCTAATGCGCAAATAAAATAAAACTATGTTGTTACCATATTCGAGCATTACATATTATTCTGAAAAATTTTAAACAATTTAATTTTATTCTGCATAAATATCACGAATCTGATATAATCACAAAGAAAAACTAGTTTTTACTAAATTTCTTAAAGACGCCATGGTCTGTGACTCGCAAAATTAATTAAATTATCGTCAGTCCTCTAAGAATGCAGAAAAATTGTATGCAAAACCACATAATTTTTATTAAAAAAGAAATATCCTTATAGAATATTTTCGCATGATTAAGCAAAATCCTCGGAAACTGCAAGCAACGAAAACATTTAAAATGAATTTTTTTAACTCGCAAAAAATAAGGAAATATATTTAAAATAGATAATTTTATCTAATACAAATTAATTGTGAAATGTTTTAAAATGTTATTATTTTAGTATTTTTTCTAAATAAAAAACTACATAACTCAGTCTAGAATTGAGAAATAAAGGTATTTATATGTTTCACGCTAATCTCTTCGATAATTTTCAACTTTTTTATATTTGATTGCACGTACTTTTATTTTTTCTGTGATTTCTTTCCTGCTGCAATTTATAAGATATTTTTTGTACTAAGAATTATGCTGCTATGTAAATTTTAGTCTCTTTGGAGCTGAAAAAATCAAGTTTTTTAACCAGGCCTTGTGGATCTTCGGTCAACTAGAATAAAATAATGTAAATGATAACATCTTGATAGTCCAGTCATCTGGTACTTTTATCCTCTGATTTGTGGGAGAGCCAATTTTTTCTCTCAATACTTCATATGGAGGTGCTTAATAAGGGGTCAGGCTCTGTGGACAGAATATCGTCCCGTAACACAGAAGTTTTTGTTAATTTTAGGGGTGGAATAGAATACGAGATGTTATGGGTGTTTGTACAATCAAACAGCGTAGTTTATTTAAACTTACTACATTACACTATTACACGAGCACCGAGTGCCTTATTTCTTAACGCCCAAAGTACAACTGCTTTCGTACTTGATGCTCCGTCCTAAGCCGCTTCCTTATCAGTAAAGCTTAGACACACGTATTCATTCACACATTAAATAATGCTAAACTTACTTATATTCCAACACGTTTCTGATTCTATTTTGATTACATCAATTTCTCCTTTTAAATAACTTTCATTTACAAAGTAGTAATGAGTATCTATGTACTTACATTTCTTTGTTAAATTTCCAAGTTTACTTATGTTAATCGCACGAGCACTATCCTCATAAATTCGTATCGGAATTTTAATTTCTATTCCTAAATCTTTTACGAAATCTTTAATCAATTTAATATCACTTACAGATACTGACAGAGCTGCATATTCTGCTTCTGTTCATGATTTTGTTACAATTCCTTGTTTCTTTGGTTTCCAGAAAATAATATTGCCATACATTCTAATTACATACCCTATCATAGATTTTCTATCAACTACATCTCCTGCCCAATCAGCATCAACGCAACAATCTAAAATATCGGCCTTTATATTCTTTTCATATTTTTATTTTAATACTTTAGTTTAGTATAGATATTTTATATTCTCAATGCATACTTATAATGACTCTGATCATAACAGTTTTGAAATATGCTTAAGTAATTCACATAATAACAAATGTCTGGGCTAGTAGTTGAGCTTATATATAAAAGTTCTCCAATCAAATTCCTGAATTTGATCTTAATTGATACTGATGAAGCAGGTTCACATTTTGAATTTTGCATCTATGGAGCCGCATATAATTTTGCATTTTCTCTCTTATACTTCCTAGCTAATTATTCGATATAATTTTCTTGTTCTAACGCCATAGCATTCTTCTCTTGATTATAATTGATATTTATTCGTAAATAAGTTTTTACTTAGCCCATATCTTTTATTCGAAACCTAAATGCAAATTTCTTCTTTATAGACTTTAATAGTTTTCTTGTTTTGCCGCAAATTAATAGGTCATCTAAAAAAATTATTAGATAAATTTTCTCATTATAAGTTTTTGCTAAGTATAGACAAAAATCAATTTCACTTTTCTCAAAACAAAAGTTTTTCAAAAATGTATCTAAACATTCATACCATGCTGGTGGACTTTTACGCAATCCGTACAAAGCCTTTTTCAGTTTGCTTACATTGCCTGTATTATCAGCTTAACCTTGAGGTTGTTTTACATATAGTTCGAACTTATCTGTACCGTTTAAGAAGGTTGAATCGACTTTATCGATAAAGAAGCAAATTATAAGCAGGATCAGATAACTCTTTAATTTTTTCTACACTAGAAATTTTATTCTGAATTAATTTTATTCACAGATTCTTAATTTGACAAAAAATCTTAAATTTTAAACTACATAGCAAGATTATTTTTTAAGCAATTTAGATTTTGTAACCTGTTTAGATCTTATCATAACGAAATTTATCAGCTCAAAAGTATTTTAAGTAACATCAGTGGATAGTCAACAATAATTAAATTAAACACTGTTTCCATCTCCTACTCCCTCACTGTATACCAAAAATGCTTGTGTACAAAGAGTTTATTCAAGTACCTGCTAATTTCCTTGAAACTATTTTCTAATTTTCTTATGATGAGGTTTAAATAGTTTATATGAATTAAGTTAATTGAGAAATCATTTATATGTAATTAGAAATCTCTCAGAGTTACTAAGAAGATGAATCTATACTATATTCTCAGGTTTTTGGAAGGATGATTAGCTTTCTTTAAATCAACTTTCTATGTTTTAAATCTATTTCTACAGCTAAACTCGGGATCGCAAATGTTAACTTGGCTAATCATACAAAGTTTGCCATGGAAAACGACGAACACCTTTATGAGGATTAATACATTCCATGTGAAATTGAAACAATTTACGTCGATTTCCGTGTAAATGAAGCTGCACAATCGAATTTTTGGATTGTTCATACCTCAGAATTAGGGACTTTTATGTATTTTTTGAGCACTATAATAAAATTTTTAGGCTCAAATCAGCCCAATATTCTGAGTTATGAAACATCCCTAAATCCGGTTGTAGCTTTTTTCTTTGACACGCACTAATATCGTGAATTTGAAACAAACAAAAATAAAAAACGGTGAATGTAACCTAAACAATGAATGCGAATAATTGACAGCAAAATAGAAGACGACTTTTTTATATATGCATTGGATAATAATGATTTTTCAATTAGTGAAGGTTTTGAAATTGGAATTACTTTCAAACATTTTTTGATTGCATCGGTACCAGAGTCGTTAAAAGTTCTCTGCAAATTTCGGAAATTAGAGATTTTGGTCCATCGTCTTATGTAGAAGAATGTGGATAGCAAAATGATTTCTCTCCAAACAAACAGTTTATAATTGTTAAAAAAATTGACAATAAATATTCATTAATTAACAATTATAGCATGGTACAAATTATTTAAAAAATAGATAATAAGAAGACTGGCCTACTTGCCAGTAAAATTTTCCGAGTCTCTAGGCACATGGTGTTGCATAGTAGTATTCAGCACACAATTTAATGTCCAATCATTCTTCTTCTTTATTCCCTTCAGTCACTTATCTAATATTAATTTATCTATTGGTTGAAAATTTTGAAAATCTTCATTTAATAAGTGGATAGTAAACAAGGTCAGAAACAACATGTTCAATGACACCGTCGTTTGCGATGTCGTTTCCGACGTCAGGTTTTTCAATCAGGGAGAGAAACTTTGTTCCCCGTGAACAGCAGGCAATAATATCGAAATACAAAAGTCGTTGTGAGCGAATAATTGTTCTTGAACTTGATAATTTCGCTTACAGCTTATTGTCCTTTCAAGGTATATAAATCTGATAAAAGCAGAAAACTTTTCTATACTTTTTTTTAACGACTTCTCCACAGACAGTTTCTATTTGCATAAACTTTCTTCGACAAAAAAAACGCTCCTATATTTTGTGGATCGATTTATGCAATAGCTTAGAAAATAATTCTTTATATTGTTATGAATGAGGATTACATTTTTTATCTCCAACTGTCCTCTATGCCGCGCCAAAGTAAATTTACATCTCGTTCTTGCATAGCGAGTCCAGACTATAATATAATTTATAACATAATGTATGAATGAACATAAAATAGTTAAAATCAAACTTATTTTAAATGACGCAATATCCAGTTAAATCTAAAAAAATGTAATTAAAAATTTTAATACTTACACTGCCTTGCAAAAGTCTTTGGACACTCAATTTTTCGTATATAATAAGAATAAAACCTGAGAAATCTTTGATGAAAAATTCTGAATTTTGACAGAAGGACGTGATAACAGTTTTTGAAATAATCTGAACATGTTTTGACTACAGCAGTAACAATGCGCCATGTTGAATATCGTTTTCGACTTCTATGCCTCATAGGTTGAGTTTACTAAGTTTGACAATATTTACACAAACTGTACCCAATGTTAATGTTGATTTTTTTTTTTAATTCTGAGTGTGTCAAGAAACATTTTCGCTGTCCTAGTAGTTTACGTGTACTAAAATCTGCATATTTCGGTAAGTGATAATGTTTTTGTTTCGAACAAACATTGGAAATGACTTTTTTTACTAAGTGAGGTTGTACGTTTCAGAATAATGAATGCCTTCAAACGCTAATATTGATCGAGAAAAAAGGGCTGTCATTTATTTTTACTACTCTGATGGCCTTTCTTTAAGGGAAATGTCAGCGAAACTCAAGATTCCCAAATCAACAGTGGCCTATACAATTCAACGGTATCGTGAAACTGGGTTCAATTTTGACAGATCATGCAAGAAGACAAAAAAATCGTCTCACTTTCAAAGCGAAATAGAAGACGAACAGCTCCGGAAATTACTGCCGATTTTAGTAATTCTCATAATTAAGAAATTCTTGTTGACACTGTGAAACGAAGGCTGCGTTTAGCAGGCTTGTATGGTAGGATTGCTGTACGAAAAACACTTTTTCAGCAACAAAACAAGAAAAAGCGATTCCAATGGGTCAAGACACATTAAATTGGACTATTGACGACTTTAAAAAAGTGTTTTGGACGGATGAGTCCAAACTTGAGATTTTCGGCAGCAAGGGAAGGACTTTTGTAAGGCATTAGGCGAATAAAAAAATGAGACCCGACTGCATTACACCAACAGTCATACATGGAGGAGGTTCTGTCATGGTTTGGGGAGGATTTTCATTCAATGGAGTCAGTCAGCTGTACCGAGTAAAAGGAATTTTGGAGAAGAAACAGTACCACAGCATTCTCGTCCACAAAGCTGTGCCAGCTGGATAACAACTCATAGACAACGGATTCGTTTTCCAGCAGGATAATGATCCGAAGCATACTTCGGGACTTTGCCAAGATTATCTTAAGAAAAAAGAAAAGGATGGTACCCTAAAAATTATGACTTTGTCGCCTCAATCCCTTGACTTGAACCCCATCGAATTATTATGGGAGGAGGTTGATCGTCAAATAAGAAAACGCCTTCCAACATCGCAGGAAAACTTGTGGATGATTTTAGAAAAAGAATGGAACAAACTTGACAAGCAAAAACTCGAAAATCTTATCAACAGAATGCCTCACATTGCGAAACCCGTTTTGAAAGCGAAAGGCGGGTTTTTCCATGAAAAGAAGGTTTGATGTATTTATTCAGTGTCACATGTAAATGCTGTGTATTGCTGTTAAATATTTGGCTTTAATAATAAACAAGTTCAAAACTGGGTTTTTGCGAAGTATTCGTTAGTTTAAAAAAAAGCATGGTGCTGAAAACCTTAAATAATCTGCTGTGCAAAGACTTTTGCGCGGCAGTGTATTTTTAAACTTTAATTTATAAAGGTCTATGCAAAAACGCGGTAAAAGTGTGATAAACCTGCTGCGTTAACGCTGTGATAATTTTTTGGTTTATAGACGTAATACCCTATAAATCTTTTTGAGCTGTCCGTAGGAAGCTGCTGGACATTCCGCCATTTCTTCTGTGGTCAGTTCTTCAACCGCGCCCCTATTCGTGTTTATTTTCACTCGCTCTGAGACACCAAAGATATAGGTAAATATTGGACGAATAGACGTGGTGCTGCCTGATGATTTATGTAATATTGCACAGACGTCGCCATTAGATGATGATAATACAACGTGTTCGCTGGATTCTATGGGAGTCAGGACGTTTTTTTTCCTTTCAATCGAAGTGGATCATCTGGAAGAAAAAAGTATATTCGGAGCTCGAATATCCGATTCGGATGGTTGTACGGAATAAGTCGAATAAATTGAAGATGTTGAAATTTATATCCAAGTACTCTGGAAAATGTTAGCCTAAGAGTAGGGCATGTCCATCTGTCACCAAGAGGAGTATCGGCAGGTGGTGGAGACCTCGAAGAATCATGACTGCCAGGAGACGAGGAAGAAGGTCCAGAGCGATAAATACCACGATTAGGGCCACCATCCGTGGACTGTGAATTTAATTCTGAAAAAAGAGATACAGGATCAGATTTTTGTTTCAATTACCGACACAGTCATATACTGGTACAAGTATGTTAAAATACATTTAAAAATTTTTTAAATTCACAGTATCTGTTTCTGAATGCAAAGTTTACTATCTAAAAAATTTTAGAATCACTTATTATGAACTGAATAGTTTCGTAATTGGAAAATTTAACTTGTGAAAGGAACATATACAAGTTGAAATTAAACTTATTGTAAACTGCACAATATCCATTGATACGAAATTTGTGATATTAAATGTAAGTTTAACGATTCGTTTAAAAACATTTGTAAAATACAGAAAATTATAATTGTAAAAGTAAAAAGTTATTCTTGAATATCGATTTTAAAAGGTCTGCACATAAATGCAGGGTAAAAGTGAAAATCGGGCGCAAACTCCAGGTTTGACTTTCACACGCGTTTTAATTAATCTATTAACGAATATTAATGAAATGTAGTTTACGCACTTATTACTCCATAACACTTTGTGATTAGTTCTCGGGTGGATACTGGACATTCCGCCATTTCTTCTGCGGTCAATTCCTTAACCTCGCCGCTATTCATGTCTATTTTATATTGCACGAAGAACAGTGTGTATGCATCTTGCTTTGTCCAATATTGCACATACGTCACCATTGGTCGTCGATAAAACAATTTGTTCCGCGGTAGGTATTAGATTTTGGGTACAAGTTCTTGTTCTTAATCGAATTGGTTTATCTGGAGAGAAAGTATATCTTAGGAGTTCGAATAGACGATTTGGATTGCTGTGCGGTATAAGGCAAATAAATTCAAGATCCTCAAATCTATATCCAAGTACGGTTGAAAAAGTTTGCCTCAGAGTAGGAGACCTGGACCTGTCACGAAGAGGTAGGTCTGTACATAGTGCAGATCTGGAATAATAATTAGGGTTGGCAACAGAATTAGACTTGTCTGGACAATGTCTGCTACGAGAAGAAGAAGAAGATCCAGAGCGATGAAAACCAGGATAAGGGCCATTATCAGGCAAATGCTTGGACTGTGAACTTAATTCTGAAACAAAAAATACATAATTACTAACTTCAGCACATAGAATCTTTTGAAATAAATTCAATTTTTAAGAGTATATATGCCTATAAAAAATTAAGTGTTACATCTGTTTTATTTTTGCAAAAACTCGTTAGATATAAATGTGTGCTCTTGCTGCAAAATTATAAAATTAATTGATAGCAGATTATCTCTCGTACCCTAAACCCGAAGAAAACTATACTTGGTGTCACTCTAGCTTACATACTGTCAAGGTTAATTTATGTTGCACGGCACACAAGAAAAGACTCACAACGTAGGATGAGCCAGCTGTTAGAGCCTTGTCTAGTGGCCGCCAGGGTTCGCGCATCACAAAAACCGTTACCGTCTGATGCCAATTGGATTGATAGGCGAGTACTTTGTTGTGTTCCAGATAAGATTTATTTAAAATATTTCTGGTTACATCTTTTATTATTCAATGTTGTACTTTCACGTAGCTTTCTTTAAGAACCAACTGACGCAAACTACAAAAAAGAGTTTCAGAAAGAAATTATAGCTTTTGAAAAATCCTACACCAAGTATTTGTAATAAACAGACTCCTTTCTAAGCAAGCGCCAGCTAATTTATCTCCGTTATAATTTGTTCATGGATCCCCAAAATTACCTAGTATTCTTTCTGTATTCTAATTTTGGATGCCAACCCATCCATCAATATCTTCTAGCAGAATTATTCTTTTATCATGATCGAAAATATTTATTCTTTCATTTAAAGTGTGTTAGATGGCGTCTTTTATTTCTCGGGGATCACTATCAACTGGCGCGTAGCACGCTATGAGAAATAATCTTCCGGTTCCTTCTTTGCTTATAGCCCACAGAATTTTGGGTATTCTGGGCCCACAGAATTTTGTTTCAGGAAATTATTTTATCTTAATTTATTTTGTTTGTTTTGTGTGTCAAATTGATATCCAAGTTACGTAGTAGTTCGTCAAATGGTGGAAATTGTAGTTATAACGTCTATCGCACTAAACTTAAGTTAATAATAAGGAAGGATTGGGAGAAGGGACCAAGAACCGAGAGAGTCGCTTTGTTATTAATAAACTATTTACACGTATACAGAAAATTTAAGTTCTTACGTTAGTCTGTACGTAATCAAATTCTCCGTGCTCTTTAAATCATACAAAAATTCTGATTTCCCTGAAGTTTAAAATATTATTTACCAAAATAATGGATATACACTACCGTCAGAAATTATGAAATGGATTTATTGGCTTGATTTGGGATCTCTTATACTTTTGATTCGGCTCATCCGTAATTTTTATTTCAAATTATTGTAAATTTTTTAACTTATTAATTTTTTTTTTAATATTTACAATTATTTTAATTCAGAATCATCCCTATATTAAAGAATAAAAAAATGACGAACACTTTTTTTTATTCCTTAAAATTTTTATCAACAAGAATATTCATAAAAATGTAGATATATTGTTACGAGAGTAAACTATTTTTTAAACGAATTAAGAATGTAAATTCTAAATAAATTATTTATATGAAAAAAACTTAATTTCTATCGAATGGATTACAGTTTTCCTTTGTGTTTAAATATATATAAATTCGTTTTTTTGCGCGTATCCATCGTAAATTTTCACCATTATTTGATACTCCAACTTTTTCGGCAATTTCA
This sequence comes from Druon quercuslanigerum, assembly GCA_010014905.2. Taxonomy (NCBI): domain Eukaryota; kingdom Metazoa; phylum Arthropoda; class Insecta; order Hymenoptera; family Cynipidae; genus Druon; species Druon quercuslanigerum. The sequence continues at coordinate 12,812 of JAAAKG020128473.1, forward strand.
TTATAATAAAATCCTGTATCAGCTAAGAATTGAAGGAAAGGAAATAGAAGAAAAACGTTCATTGAAATAAGTCTGCTTTTTTTCAGAAATGCACCGTTAAGTGACCTTCGGGCATGTAAGCAAACGAATTTACTGTAATACCAGAAATTCGCGAAGACGTTAACCGTTCTCGACTTAATGATCTCATAAGAGAGCTTTTTTTGGAAGTAGTAAAAAAGCTTAAACGTTTAAATTGGGCAAAGAAATTTGAGCTTTTTAAGTGCGGTAGGCGAAGACAGTAGTTTCGCAGAATGCTATCACAAAATTTTGGTAAAGCATTCCATCCCCTCGGGAAACAGATTGATAGGAGAAAAACTTGCCTTTCACTAAGATAACGATCGGAAGCATACGTCAATTCTGTGCAAAAAATACCTTGAAATGAAAGTGAAAGACAACAATTTGATTTATGTTGACCATCCTCCACAGTCTCCCGATGTCAACATCTGTTCGGTCAAATTGTACCTTTGGACCTTGAGTTTTGTTCGCCTTGATTTGTTGTGTATCATGCGGGCTTATTGTCTTCCATGGACTTCGAACGATCAACGTTAATTGTTTCCCCGGCGGACCATTGTCCGGTCACGTACTGCGATCGTTAATTTTAGGATAACTTGTAAAACGGTCGTCTATATCTGCAGGATCGCGTCGTATTGTCTTTACTTCTTCGTGAGTGATTGAACGTGCGAGTTCTCTCTTTTGTGTTCCTTCTTATGTGCGCTTGACCCACTGACACGGTGATCTAGTTCGTTACATTTGTTGGATTACAGTAGTGTGTTCACGACCTGTGAATGATATCGATAAAGCCATGCTTCTTAAATTAACAAACAGGATGCCAAGAATTTTCAGAGCTGTCATTGATGCGAAAGGAAGCTACTTCGAGGAATCCCATGTCTGAAAACTTGATTTCTTGAATTGAATCAGAATATTATATTAAATGAGTTACATTGTTAAACCTTTTGAATTGTTTTTCATATAAAAAATGTATTTAAATTTTTGATATAACTTTTATCCGTAACAACATATCTACATTTTTATTGATATTCTTGTAGATACAAATTTTGAGAAATAAAAAATACTGCTCATCATTTTTTTATTCTTTGAAATGGGCATAATTCTAAATTAAAATAATTGTAAATAATTTTAAAAAATTACAATAATTTGAAATAAAAATTACTGATGAGCAGAATCAAAAGTATAAGAGAGCCCCAATGAAGCAATGTGCGTGACCTACTCGGCCCTGCCTTAGCGAAAAAGGCGAGCAGCAGACTGGCCGAGAACCATGATCGTCGACTAAAACTCAACTCAGATACGATTGAAAATTTTTAGTCGTATTTCGAGAACCGATAAAGATTTTTTGAAGTTTCTTTGGCTTAAATTATAGATAAAATTTCAGGATCTATGTCGTATAATTTTTATATTTTTACAACAGTGGTTTCATAAGTTTTTCAACTGCTTTTTTTTAAAAATGCTCTATCATTTTTTTTTTCGCTGAGTTATCGTGCTATTAAGCCAGCAGTGATTTTTAATAGTGCTTGCGTCAATCGATCTTATACTTTCCTAATGTATTCTTTTATTTTATTATAGTCACCAATAGAGTTTAGGAACACGGCCAAGCTTAGGAGCAGATTACAGAGCATCTTCGTTTTGTCTAAGTAGAGGACAACCTTATTAATGTAGTAACGAGGGGCATTTCACTCTAAGAATTGATGCAAATTTAAATAAGTTAGTTGGTGATGCCCAGTGATACCTAGTTTATTTAGACTTACTGCTTGATTCCTTCTCTTTAATTAAAAAGGAATCAGGCTGCACACTAAAAGCGTCGAAACCAGTGATTCCTCTAGTTCCGAGCCTTAGTTGATATTAGTATGGTGACGCGGCGTCTGATTCTTGCCGAATGCACTGAAGCCGCGATGACGCCGACTGACGCCAACTGACGCCGCGCTG
>JAAAKG020128484.1:0-14791 GCA_010014905.2 Druon quercuslanigerum
CTCACTCCTCTCACTAACCAGAAACTATCTCCTACTTGATCCCCTACCTTTACCCTGCTTTTTGTCTCTCTAAAAATGTCCGACACTCTCTTTATTAATCCCTCTCTTATCCCGTTTTTTACCATAACTTTTTCTATCTCGCCTCCGTCTAATGAGTCAAACGCTGCCTTTAAGTCCATGAACACTGCTATCATTGCCCCTTTTTCCAGTTTAATCCTCTTATTTACTAGATAGTTCAGAACATATATGTTGTCCATTACCCCTATTCCTTTTCTAAACCCTGTTTGATTCGGCGGCTCTATATTTTTTTCCTCAACTTCTTTCTTCAATCTCTCCGACAAAACAGTTACATATACTTTATACAGTGTTGGCATCAGTGTCACACCCCTGCAATCTTTAACCTCCTCTCCTTTGCCTTTCTTTACTATTGGTACTATCTCCATACTCGATTACACATTATCAATGCCCATTCCTCTAGTTCTGTCCCTCCATATTTCCATACTTAATTTGGAATCTCATCTGTGCCTGGAGCCTTTCCATCCTTCAATATTCCCAATACCTTGACTATTTCTTCCCTTGTTATATGCTCTTCGTCATCTCTTTCTGTACCATATTGTCCTTCCTTCATAACTTTTCTCTCTAATCCTCCTACCAAATCCAAAAAATATTTTTGTCTATTTTACCATTTAAATATCTGGGTTTAATCTTTTTCTACTTCTTATTTCTCTATTGAATACATTCCAAACGTCTTTATACGTTCTAGCCTTCTCCGCCTCTTCCTCAAACCTTTTATTCTCTTCCTCTTTCTTTTGATCACACAACTCAGAATACTCTTTCTTATTTCTCCTATATTCTCCCCCATTACTTTTTTCTTCTCTCCACTTTCTTAATTCATTTCTGACCTTCTTTTCTTCTCTTTACACTCCTCATCCCATCCATTTCTATTCCTCTCTTTACTAAGCTCATTTTTGTTTGTGGACTCTAATCCTCTTTTTACTTTTACTATCATTTTTTCCATCTCGTCCACATTTTCATCCTCCATTTTGATATTTCTAACAATTTCTCTAAACTTTTCTTTTCCTTGGCTTGACCAATCCCCTGTACCTACACTTTTTATCTTTGTCCCCTTTTTATGCATATTACTATTATTTTTATTTATATATTTTATATTACTATTATTATTATTTTTTTTACCTACCTCTAATTTCTTGACGTCCTCTCTTATCTCATCATCCTCTATCACATAATCAATTACCGTGCCCCTTTCTTCTCCTGACCGTATATATTCTCCTTGTTCATTTCCCTCTATATTTCCGTTTAAGATAAACTATCTTAACTCCTCCAAGCTTTTTACCAACTTCTTTCCTTCCCCATTCAGTACTTTATCTTTTGATTTTCTTCCTGTGAAGTTATCTTTTTTATTCAAAATTCAAATTTTCGTTGTGAAAATTCAATTGTGTTATAGGAAATACTTCTTCTTTTGTTCAAAAAAATTATATCTTTGTAGATATACGATCTTTTTTTTTTAATGGAACTTTTTGATTGAAAATTTTTTTTTTGGCGCGGCTTCCTGGAAAATTATTTTTTTGGTTGAAAACTCATAGTGTATAGTGGATAGTACTAGAGTTTTATGGAAAAGTCATTTTTTACGGCGTACTCAACTACTTTGTTGAAAAATCGTATTTTTTGTTTTATTTTAACTGGTATGAAGTTTCTTTCTTGCTTGTTACATTTTTTGGAAATAAAAATAGAAGTATTTGATTTTTAGTTTAAAACTTATCTCTTTTAGTTGGAACTTCAACTATTAAGTTGGGAATGTAACTTTTTTTTAGAAAATTCTACTATTTAGTACAACTGGAAAATTGAACCGGCTTGTGGAAAATTCATCTATTTTGTTAAAAAATCGTCTTTTTGTATAAAAACTTATCTTTTTAATCATTCATCGATTTCGCTGTAGATTTAACTGTTTTGTTAAAAACTTTTCTTTTTTGTTTGAAATCAAGTACTGGAAAATTCGGTTTTTTTATATTATTAACTATAAACTGAATATTTAACTATTCCACTTTTGGTTGAAAACTGTGCTTTTTTATTTTTAAATTAAAATATTTGTTCAAAAATAAAACTATTCATTTTAAAAAATAACCATCTACGTGGTAGAAAATTATTATTTTTTTTTGTAAATTCAACTGCAGCGTGGAAAATTCATGCATTTTGTTGAAAATTCGTCTGAAAATGGTCTGTTTTTGTAGAATTCATGTAGTGGAAATTTTTATTTTTTAAAAACTAATTTTTAACTGAATCTTTAGCTATTCTACTTTTTCTTGAAAACTTATCTATTTAAGTAGAAAATTAAACTATGTTTTTAAAAAATAACCTGCTTGTAGAAAGTTTACTTTTTGGGGAATCAATTTTTTAAACTGGAAATGTTACTATTGCATTTGTGATTGAAAACTTTAAAAATAAGTCTTTCTATTTTTTTATTCAAAATTTGAATCTTTTTTCGTTGAAATACGGAACATAAAATCTTTCGTTAAAACTCTGTTTTTTTTTTTAAATTGAACTAACTTGACTAAACATGCAACTACTTTGTTAAAAATTTACCGACTATGTTAAAAATTTACTTATTTTGTTGAAAATTCAACTATTCTTTAGGAGTCTTCTTTGCGGTCGAAAATTCTACGCACTGTACAACAACTAATTAGTTTAGGGATGAACCCTTATGGAAGATCCCTGATCTCTTTTATCTCTATTTCAATTTTTAATGGTTTTTCAATTTCTGTAAATATTCAAAAAAGTACTTTCTTATTGATTATGAGAAATGGCGACGCTATCCATGGACGATCGTTATCATCGATCGCCTGACGGAAGTTACTTCGACAGTCTCGTTTCTACCCGCTTCAGACCCGATGGTTCCATTACCATATATTTCTCGGTAAATTTGCGTGTCGCCGTACGATTCCGCCTACCATTGGGGAAAAGAAGAGACGAGACGGAATTCACGCGCGGGAATTCCATCGAAGAAACGGACGGATTCCCGTGCGGATTCTCCCGGACGTAAATTCGCGAACGAGTTTCGCGTCGATATACCACGCTTCTTAATGGTTTATGCGTCTGGGCGGATAAGAACTCTCAAGAAATACTCGAAATCATTTCATTTTATTTTTTTTACCTTTCAAAGCATTAGTACTTCCGTATCTTACAAAGATAGTAACATTAAGAAATTTAATAAAAAAATAAATACCATATTGTTAGTGACCCCGGGATTAAGTTCCAGTTTTTGAAATGACGGTGGACCTAAACCAACGGACTCTGAACTGTTTTGTTTCTCATAGTTTTTCTCTCCTTTTTCTCTCTGGCGAGTCACGCTTGAGTGAACTCCGCTAATCCCCCCCCTCCCGCTGCTCGTCTCACCAATACCTGCGGCACAACGTCAATTCTCGGAAGTTTCAGCAACGGTAACTGCATCAAAATGGATTCACGTGTTTCGCAAATTATATTAAAATTTAAGAATTGTCAGTTACTGTAACCAAAAATTTTAAGGCAATAAAAATTTTTTGGTTCATTAATTTTAATATAAAATATGCAGTATATGCTCGTACTGACAGTGTAAATTAATTTAAAATTACTGATGTAACCTATCTAGCCAAGAGGGCGTCATTTGACGTAAACAGTGGACTCACCATTCAATTAAAACCTGGATTGATTATTAATTTACGCAGCTGCTAATAGTCACTTGCAGTTCTGATGTACCCTTTAGAAGTTTATTCACGAGGCTATTGATAGTAGTGTCATCTATTTTGCTAAAAATTTATTTTTTGCTATACATTGAATTCCTTTGTTACAAAATTTGTCTTGTTAATCTTAATTCAGACTTTTTTAAATTCTAGGTCGTTGCCTTTAATCGCATTTTTAACACTTTTCTTAGTTTTTTCTGCTCGTGAAAATTACAAATCCTTTTCATGCTTGAAATCATTCATAATCGATAAAAATAGGTTTACTGTCTCGTTATAATTTAATACAACCGTTTGCTGTGCATTGCTGCCCTTGACCACAACCACCGTTTTTTTCCGCTTACTCCCGATAACTTATATTTCTGATACCATTTAGCAAATTTTAGAAAACTATTTGGAATTTTTAAATAACTTTTATAAATCTTAATAAAAATTTAGCAAGTTTACTGTAAAAGTTACAAAATTTGGTTTTTAATAACCTAATTTCGTATTTACTTTACTATCCTAATGTATCGGAATTTTCGGAACATTTTTAACAGTGTACCTTCTAGTGTCGTAAAAGGTAAGAGGTTAATTTTTCACAAAAATGAAGAGAAAAAAACGAACCTGTTTTGAACCAACTTGTTAAATTTTCAACCCAAAATACGATTTTTCCAGCTATGAGAATTATTTTTTACCAAGAAAACACTAATTTTCGATATAATATTTTTTTTTTAAATTGATAAATTATAAAGCCAAATGGAACGCAAGCGACTGTTGTTTCTCGCGCTTCGCGCTCTATAACGCGCTCGGTCTTTATATATTCCCCAAGTTGTGCACAGACTTTTTAAAGCTAAAGGTCAAAACATCGACAAAAGTAATTTGGTAATTGTGAATTCTCTTTTGTTAAAGCTCTTTCAGCTTTAACGTACACATTCTCGTCACTTATCTAGTGCTTCGCCCTCGAGTTTGTCCCTAAAATTGCATTTCATTTCCATTAATGTATAGTATTAATTTCATAACATGTATTTACATTAAAACAGAGCAGATTTCATTGTCTCCTTGAAAAAAATGCCTCAGGTTAGGTGAGGAAAGGAGCAAAGGTGTACTGCTTGTTGTCCGAAAGAATTACCGCAGTTCAAATTTTAAGTTTAGGTTTTTGTGTTAGTATGTAGTTGGTGTTTGACATCGTATCCAGCTGGGATTTAGAGTATGTTCCCTGCATACTAGCATCGTAAGGGAAACTAAAGCAGTCTACAGTAGGGCTACAAGTGAAGTGAGCCCTAGTCGCCACCAGTCTCCTTGGCGCAGCGAACATCGTTTTGGTTTCAAACGCTGGCGGGCTATCTTCGAATCATGGTCCAAAGTCAATTTTTGTGCACTATCGATTTTTTGTCGCTCTTTGACGCTTTCTGGTTATTATAGATGGAATCAAGTTAGGGAAAATAAAATATTGGCGGATCTAGCCGGCACTTCGTTATAATTTGCGCCTAACTGAAAATCCCATAGCAAAGGAAAAAGCTATTTTGATACCACCTCTCTAAGGCCTTAGGTGTGGCAAAAAGAGGAGCAAAGGTACGCTTTTTCTGAAGGAGTTCAGATTTTATGTTTACGGATTGTTTGAGTTTATGGTTGGAGATATAAATATTACGCAGCCCGGTTTAAGGGATTTTCCGCGTCATAAGAAAAACTAAGAGCAGATTGTTGGAAAAATTCAAACATCTACAAGTGGAGCTAGTCCTCATCACCGCTGAATCTGAATCTGGCATCAGAATTGCTCAAAGCCTGATTTTTCTCTAGATATGCTAACCTAAAAGTGCAGAAAATACGATTTTCCGCTGTATTGAAGATTAGATTACACGGCTTTTTGCTAATGACCCAGAAACAATATAGCAAAAGCCAATATAGCGAAAACCAGCATTTTCTACACTTTTAGGTTAGGATGACTCGAGAAAACCCAGGATTTAAGATATTCTGAGGCCATATTCGGATTCAGCGCGTCAAAACCCTTTAGAGAAGTATATTCTGGTTTCTGGGTTTTGAGAAAAAAAATGTTGTCGGCCTATGTTTTTGCAGCTCTTTCACAGCTAGTGCTTAAATGAAGCTAAGTTGAAAAAAAGTAAAATAATAGCGGGTGTACCCGGCATCCCGTTACAAATTATATTACCGAAACTACAAAAAAAGAACAAAGATATTCTAATTATTTTTAATTAAGATCATAAAGCTGGAAGAGTTTTACGACCCAAAGAGATATGTCTGAATTTGAGACGGAATTTTGATGAGTCTTTCGAATTACTTTTGATGGTTGTTGACGTAGTCGAGCTGCACTGTGAGCGTCGATGTTTTTGTCGTCTAGTAGTCGTGAGTAGCAAAGTTCTTAGGAGTCTTTCCGACCTTGGGCGATTATTCAACGAAAACGATCGTACGTTCGTCAACGAAGCATGCAGTAAGTCCGAGCAAGAAGCTATTCGAATTCTATGTGATGTCATTAGTGCACCCAGGATAAGATAGGATAGTCGCTGGAACAAATTGCTTGTCGTTCCTTATCGAGGACAGACATAACTTCCACCATGATCCCAGCCCAGGAATTATTTCAGGTACCACTCTTAGATACCCTAATTGTCAAAGTCTTAAAGCTGACCTGTTCTTAAAGAGGGAAAGTTAGCTTTCTTTCGGAAGGGGTGTCCAACCAAGCTCGTCAATTGGTGCCCAAAGGATCAACCAGCTCAACTTTTTTGTTTTCATCATTTCTATTACGTCTGTTCTGTTTTTTGCTATTGTTAAATTCGAAAAGTGGATTGAAGGAGAAACGTATAAGGTTCTATTAGGGGCTTTATTTCGATAGATCTCGATTCCATTTGTACTTTGGAAAAAGCGAGGAAACACTGCTAGTTCCAGGTTCTCTACGCAGAATGGAAAGTCTCTCTGGATAAAGCTGCCGAGAGAACATACGCGGAAGCTTATAACGGATGATATCAACGGCATCCTGGCCGAGTGCCCAATACCTCCGAGTCGTTTTCACTTCGTAATCCCCTCCCGTTGGTATCCCTATCGATTACTAAGGCCGGCTTTATAATACACGTTTTCCTCCCTTTCTGATGTTTACCAATGGATATCCAGTGACGATTGTTAATTAATTAGTCTCCCCGACATTGAAATTCGAGCCCTGGAATTCCTCTCTCTGCAAAAATTAATTAACTTGAGTAGCAATTTCAAAAGGGAATAAAAAGAGAAAAAAAGATAAGAAAGTCATAAAAGCAAGAGTCGTTAAAATAATCTGAATTATTGAAGAACATCCACTTTGGTGCGCTCGTGATCGATATTGAAATGACGAGGATCGACGTCAAGAGTTACTTCAAGCAGGGCCATAACTCGATAATATTACTTCCTTAACTGGGCAAGCAAGCTTGTCCTCTCGACGCAAAGAAGTCATAAAATCAATGCCGCTACGAGCCATCTGAGTTTCTCCGGATGTAAGATTAGCTGTTACGTAGGTAACACCCGGTACGTGTAATGGGAACTATACGTTATCTTGGACGTGTAACACGAAAGTGTTACTGCCTTACATATTTATCACCCAGCCAATCGCAAGGGTCTAAATATTCTCGCGGATAACTCCTGATAATGTTTGCCTAACCCCGCGAAACTTTCTTCCAGTTCTGAGTCGTCACTCGAGTATCTTAACTACAAATTAGAGACCAATTAGCGTCGAGTGAGCCCGCCGAGTTCCTGTTTTACTCTCTCTAGAAGATTTCTCATATATAGCCCAACTTCTCGAAACTTTCAGTTTCTGCCCATTTGGTGCTCAACGCAGAGCTTTCTTATATTGATTAATCCAAATTATCCCTGTCAGATTCAGTTCCAGATAACAAAATTAGTCAAAGTAATTGAGTCCTTTAAATCTCTTCTCTTACTTTTCCTCTTCTATCCTACCTTCTTTCTCCTACTTCTTCTCCCCTCCCACATTTTTCCACCTGTAACTTGATCTTCCTTTCGCTATTATCAATCCTCTAACTTTCCCTTCACTCAATCTTCCCGCCACCACTTCTGCCTCATATGATTATCTCCTCACTTTCCATACATCTCCGTCCCTACTCGTATTCACTTTCCTACTATCCTTCTCCTCACGCCCCCTAAATTTATCTTCTCACTTCTCATTCATACTTACCCCTACTCGTATTCACTTTCCTACTATTCTTCCTTAAAGTGCCTTACACCCCCTTCCCACGCTTTACATAATTCCCTTGTACCTCTCTTCTCCTCTACTCTACTTTCCATCCTTTCACCTACTATCTCACCCCTCTCAATGTTTTTCTTCTCGATCATACCCCTCCCCCCTCGCCTAATGCTTCTTCTCTTATTCTCCTTTCACTTCTTCTTTAACATGTACTTCTCCCTCGTATACTTCTCTCCTCACTTCCCCTACATCCCCGCCTGTAGTCGGCCTGACTTCCTTCACCCCTACCTTCACATTAACAATAATTTCGAATTTAATGCCAGCTTTTTTTATATATTTCAAACAGGGTGTTCGCAGGTCAGTGAAAACCTGGAAATCAGGGAACTGTCAGAAAATTTTGTTGATGAGCGAAAGTCACGTTTTAAGAAAAAATGACCGAAGTCACTTTTTAAAACTTATACAATTATTTTAGTCTCTTTTCTTACAAAAAAATTAACCCATTGATTAACCACTATTTAACCCTCCGCCGTACTTGTTATGTTTACTGCCTGCGGCGTCCGTGTGGTTTACCTGTGTGGACCCCTTCTCCACCAATACAGTTTGTGATAAAAAAGTAATTTCAAAATTCTAAGTTATTATTCAGATCCTCTATTTGATCATTCAGTTTTTTTTAAAAATTGAAGATTTTTTCCTGTTTTAAATAATTCTTTTTTCCTTATAATATTCGACTTCGAAGAATCGCCTGAGTCACCTGTGACCCACAAGGACGGCGGAGGGTTAATTAGGTTCTATACCTATTTTTAATTTTCGTGAATTCTTTTTAAATGTAATTAGCAGAAATTTTCAATAATTAAAAAGTATTTAACGTATTTTAAAAGATACCAAAGCATTTAAAACATATTTTTAAATTGTAAAGTGATTTAGGATATCCCAGAAGATTTCAACGACTTTGATAAGATTTTCGAGGATTTCCAAGTTTTTCGAAAATAGTATCATATTGAATGTCATTTCACGAAATTTTACAATTTTTTAAGAATTTCAAAGGATTTATTCAAAAAATTTAATGGATTTCGTAAGAATTCAATAATATTCAAATATTTCTAATTTTTCAATGTGTTTTCAAAGCTTTAAGAACATTTGAAATACCTTATAATATTATAAAAGATTCCAAGGAATTTCCACGATCATTAAAAAATTTGCAGGGGATTTCAAAAGATCCTAAAGGATTTGAAATATCTTAAGATATTTCAAAAAATTGGAAGGAATTTTAGTTGATTTCATTAATTTAATGGTATTTCAATAGATTTAAAATATTTAAGGGTATTTTTAAAAATCCTAAAGAATTTAAAAAAAATTATAAATCGAAAGGAAGTTTAAAGATTTCAGGGTATTTAAAAAAGTTCCAACGTTTTATAACTTTCAAAATATTTGACATATTTTTGGCTATTTTTAAAATCTCCAAAGAATTTTCACAAGCTTTCAAACTGTTTAAAGGGTTTTAAAATATTGTTAAGGACTTGAAATATTTTACGAAATTTCAAAGGATTCCAAGGAATTTTTAATTAATTTCATTAATTTAGTGCGATGTCAAAAGATTTGAAATATTTGAAGATACTTTTGAAAAATTGAGGAAATTTTGACGAGATTTATAAAATTGCAAGGGGTTTTTTAAAATATTGCTCAGGATTCAATCATTTGAATGTATTCCAAAGAATGTGAATGAGTTTAGGGTACTTTTAAAAATTTCAGAGAAGTTTTTTCAAATGATTAAAAATATTTTAGGGTATTTTAAAAGATTTAAAGGAAATTTTTAATTGAATTAATTAATTTCGTGGTATTTAAATAAATTTGAAATATTTAGGGATTTTTGTAAAAATTGGAAGGCAATTTTACAAGATTTAAAAATTAAAAGGGATATGAAAAGTTTGCAAAGGATTAAAAGATTTTAGAGTATTTTTAAAAATTTCAATGAATTCTCACGAACTTAAAAAACTCAAGGGATTTCAAAATATTGTAAAGGTATAAATATGTTTCAGGGTATTTCAAAAAATTCCAAGGAATTTTCAAATGATTTTATTAATTTAGATGGAGTTGCAACCATTTGAAATATAGAGGGATACTTTTGAAAACTTCAAGGAATTTTCACGAGATTTATAAAATTTCAAGGGATTTCAAAATATTGTCAATAATTTAAAATATTTTTAGAATAATTTAAAAGATTTCAAGGAATTGTAAACATATTTTAATAATTTGAAACCATTCTTAAGGATGTGAATGATTTAAGGGTGATTTCAAAAATCCAAAAGAATTTTCTACGTCTCCTAAAAGTTTTAAATGAATTTAAAAAAATTGAAAGTGTTTAAAATATTTTAGGATATTTTAAAAGATTCTTGTGTATTTTGCGAACTCCCATAGAATGTTCAAGAGCTTTTAAAAGTTTAAAGAATTCAAAAAATATTTCAAAGGATTTGAAATATCTTGGGGTCCCTTTAAAAATTCCAAGGGATTTTCACGACATTTAAAAATGTTTAAAAGATTTTTTATTATTTTAAAAGGATTTAAAATCTTTTAGAGTATTTTAAAATTCCGACTAATTTCCAATTTATTTCATTAATTATGTGGTACTAAAAAAGATTTCAAATATTTAAGAATATTTTTAAAAATTTCACGGAGTTTTCATGGTATTTAAGAATTGCAAGGGATTTACAAAGATTGCAATGGATTTTAAATGTTTTGGGGTATTGCAAAAGATTAAAAAAAAATTTCAATTGATTGCATAAATTCAGAATTTGCACGGCTACCACACAGTCACTTAAGTCACTTTTAGTCATTTTATTTTTTCAAGTCACTTTTTCGCCATTTTTTTAAGAAACAGTCACTATAAGTCACTTAAAAAAAAAGATTCGCTAGAAGTCACTTCTTTAAAGGTAAAGGTCATTTTCAAATTTTTTAAATTTTTAGACTCGACTATTAGTTTAAAATTTAGACTATATGTCATTTTTCTTGTTTTTTTTCCTGGAAAAAAATATCAAAAAGCAATAAGGAAATTGCGGAAAGAATTAGTAGAAAACCGAAAAGAAATTAACCAAACCCAAAAGAAAATAGAGTTAAGAAAAAATGATAATTTAAATTTTTTTTATAAAAGAACATAAAATTTGAGTAATATATAATTATGTATGAAATAATCTATATTATGAAAATTCTATTTAATATTGAAGTTTAAATTATTTTAGTTCGTGATTTTCCGGTTTTATAATACCAATCGTAAAATATTTTAAATATAAATACTGTAGTTGTATAAGAGGTTTGTTCAGCTAGTAATAAAATTAATTAAAGTTTGTGTGACTTGTAAAATTTATTCTGAAAATTGTGACCTTGATATTCATCCCCAAATTTTGCACTAGAATTTAATTTGATCTTGTCACTTTTTTGTTCAAAATTAGTTCCTTTTAGTCACTTTTTAGCTCTAATTAGTTACTTTTGTCACTTATATAAAGTACATTATTCTTTGAAATTTTTTAGGATATTTTTAAAAATTTCAAGGAAGTTTCATCAGATTAAAAGACTTCAAATAATTTGGGGTATCTTAAAAGATTGAAAGACTTTTTAACAAATTAAAATAATTTCAAGGAATTTACAGGGATTTTAATGATTTGAAGGGACTTAGAAAGATTTTCATGCGGTTGTGAAGAGTTATATAGAATTTAAAAAAAAGATTTTTATAGGATTTCAAAGAATTTATTCACAAATAGGGACACATTTTGTAGGTTTTCAAAGATTTGAAGTTATTTTTAACTATTTTTTCTTTATTTGTTTAAATTTATTTTGAATTCCTATTTGTTTATCCTGATTTTTTTTTAGATTATTTTGAATCTTCGGAATTCCCTTTATTTTTTAAATTTACTTGAATTTTACTGAATTCATTGGATTTTTTCAGTTTTTGTTTAACTCGTCCTCTAATCTTTCAAACTTATCTTGAATTCTTATGATTTTCACGATATTCTCGTGAGTTCCCTTGCATTTTTCTAAACTCATTTCAAACTTACTGAACTCAATGCATTTTTTCATATTTTTGAATTGTTTTGAAATTTACTTTTTTTAAATTTAGCTTGAACTTTTATGAATTTTACGACGATCCTCTCATTTTCCTAAAATTCCTTTCAATTCACTTCAGTTTTAATAAAATCCATGGAATTTTCTGTATTTTTACCATTTTTTCAATTAATTTGAATTAACGTGAATCTTTTTGAAGCCTTATGAATCGAATTTTCTTACATTCAAAAGTTACTTTTGTTCACTTTTTTAAATAAATTAGGATTTTTTAGCCGTTAGAATAGTAAATTGAACATGCATAAACTTAAATTAAAAATCGTGATATTAAATTTTAAAAAAGATTCAATATTTAAAAGATTACAAAATTAGGACTTTTGTCTTTAAATGTTAATGGTCAGAACGAATGAAAAATTATTGAGTGGAAAGTCGTGGAATTCTAAACATAAATTTTAGCGGCGACCCTCTAAGAAGAAGAAGAAAAGTGCTAAGGAAGTTTATTATCATACTAGTTCTGGAACTTAGTTCGCTCTCTCTCTCTCTAAATTACCCCAGATCGGAAACAACACATCCTAGAAGTTTGTCACTCACAGCTTTTTTATTTTTCTTCTTTACAGGGAGCCGTACAGTTTTCATAAAAATAAATAAATTTTTTATAAACAATGATTGCAATTTGAAAACTATGTACGCTCCTGTCTCGGACTAGCTTCCGTAATCTATCGCGGCGCCTTCCCTTCCTGTTACTCATCCCCGAACCCTTTATCGATTTCACTCTGTATACAAATCCACCTTCAGGTAACATTAGTCACTCGGCTCTACCAGTGGCACATAGAGCCCGTTCAGGGCGGAATGGTCCATCCGACTTCGGAAAGCTGGTTATAGAATTGCATTGGTGCACCATTGTATCTACACCGAATTCACCCTCACCCCTGGTTTTCCTATCTTTTATCTCGTTTTTCACCTGTCCCTCTGTTTCTCCACATGGCTTTTTTGCCACTTCAATTTCGAAAACGAAGATCTCACCCCTGACCGAAACACCTCATCACCCCGATTCATTTCCGAAAAAAAGGGTGCAGTACGTTGGGGGTGTTTCAAAACTGCGTTACGCTATTTTGAACAATTTCCAAGCCACCCCTTCTTTGTCAGAGATCGTCACACAAAGCTTGAGTGCAACAGGGTGGGGTCACAAACAGAAACACTCCATTTTTAAAACCAAATTTTCTTGTCGGTTTTATTTTATAAACTTATAAAATAAAATTAGTCAAAGTAGGCGCCACGCGCTTTCAAAAAGGTGTTTCTTTGTCTATTAAAGAGTTAATTAGGTCGTTTAAATCATCCACTCCCTTAAGTCTCTTTCCCTAATTTTCCTACTTTACTGCTTTCTTTGATTTTATGATTTTCAGCAACCTAATTATGATACAAGTTTCTTTTCTATTCCCAGTAAATTTTCGTTTTTAAGCAATATAATGTAAAAAATAGCTACTTTTTATGATTTAATAATTGATTTGACTTTAGAATCGTATTCAGCGGGACAAAATACGCCAGATATGTGAGTTTCAAATACGACTTATTTCCGAAAATTAGAACTATTTTGCAAACTTTTTCTAGTTTTTAGACAATTTTTCACTCTTTGTTTAAATAAACTTTAAAATGAGAAATTTCTTGTTTTTAAACCTTTTTTAGAGGATATACAGGCGATTGCGAGGAAAAATAATTTTTAAAAAATTGAAATTTTTTGTACAAAATGCCATATTTTAACTTCATGTTAAAGTTGCTGAATACCATAAAGTAAAGAAAGTGGTAGCAAAATCTCTTCATAATTACTTCAACCTCAATTTACGTCACACCCAGGACCGCAGCTTGTAATGCACTGCCCTACTAGCCCTGCCCCCCCCCTACCCTGACTACCCTTCCTCACTTTGATTTATTACTCCTGATTCCTGTCACTTCTTCTACTTCTCTGCACTTCTCATACTTCCTCTCACTTTTCCTACTTCCTCTCACTTTTCATACTTCCTCTCACTATTCCTACTTTCTCTCACTTTTTCTACTTCCTCTCACTTTTCCTACTTCCTGTCCCTAGTGTCCACTTACATCGTTAATTTTTCTTCCCGCTCATTTCTCCGCATTATCCCTACTTCTGCTTCCCTTATTTCCTATACTTCCCTTCCTTTACCTTTTCTTTCCTTACTTCCACTCCCCTCATTTTCCCTACTTCTCTACCTTCTTATCCCTCACTTCACCATCGCTTTCCCTACTCCCCCTTGCTTTCCCTTTACCTTCCCTACTTCCACTTCCCTCATTTCTGCTCACATTCCCTACTTCACCACTCCTAATTTTGCCTTCCTCCCCTCCCCTCATTTCACCTTCTTCCACTCCTCGCACTTCCCTGATTTACACGCACGCAATTCCCCTCATTTTCTCTATTTTACCACCCCTAATTTTCCTCGCAAAGAACATCCACCCCTTTTTAGGTTCAATTTTTTTTTTAATTTCACTTGATAAATTCGTAAATTTAAACTAAGTGTACATACTTAATATTTTAACAGAATTCACTGCCCAAAATGCGAGCTCTTAAAATAGGGAAAACAGGTTGATTTTTCACTAAAATAGGGGAATAATCGGGAAATAAATTCTGTTAAATCAAATTAATGTATAGGTAGGTACAATATTAAATTCATAATGAAATTATTAAAGTTTCAAGCAGTTGATATTTCAACCAAAAGATATGAATTTTCTCCTAAAAACTTTTCCACCAGAAAAGATGATTTTTACCAAAATATATATATAATTAAACTATTTGTCATAATGACAACCGCAGGATTTCGCCGGGATCGGGTGCTAATCTGAAAAT
>JAAAKG020128495.1:4612-14791 GCA_010014905.2 Druon quercuslanigerum
AGCCAATAAATTTTTATGAATCCTTATGCGTTTCCAAGATACGACTAAAAACACTAAAGAAACGCTTGGACATTTTTCATCCTATCTTGGAAATGCGTGAAGGTTTTTAAAAATTTTATTGGCTTGTATTAAATACAAGATTACAAAGATTACGCCCTGTCAATTTTAGTCGCTTTTTACAAGCCTTCTAAGTCTATATCAGCGGCGAGAGAGTTGATCGTCAACATTTTTTCAGAATTGGAAATTAAAATCATTAATTACCTGCAATCTTGCCTTTAATTCAAGCCAATAAATTTTTATGAATCCTTATGCGTTTCCAAGA
Organism: Druon quercuslanigerum; assembly: GCA_010014905.2. Lineage (NCBI taxonomy): Eukaryota > Metazoa > Arthropoda > Insecta > Hymenoptera > Cynipidae > Druon > Druon quercuslanigerum. The sequence goes on from JAAAKG020128495.1 coordinate 4,935, forward strand.
TACGACTAAAAACACTAAAGAAACGCTTGGACATTTTTAGTTCTATCCTGAGAATGCGTCAAGAGTTTTAAATGTTTCATTGGCTTGAATTAAATAGAAGATCACAAAGACTACTACCTGTCGATAATCTTGCCTTTAATTCAAGCCAAGAAATTTTCATAAATCTTCACGCGTTCCCAAAATATCACTAAAAACACTAAAGAAACGCTTGGACATTTTTCATCCTATCTTGGAAATGCGTGAAGGTTTTTAAAAATTTTATGACCTTGTATTAAATACAAGATTACAAAGATTACGCCCTGTCAATTTTAGTCGTTTTTTACAAGCCTTACAAGCCTTCTAAGTCTATGTCAGCGGCGAGAGAGTTGATCGTCAAAATTTTGTTAGAATTTGAAAATAACATGATTAATTACCTGTAATCTTGTCTTTAATTCAAGCTAATAAATTTTTATGAATACTTACGCGTTTCCAAGATATGAGTAAAAACACTAAAGAAACGCGTGGACATTTTTAGTTTTATTTTGGAAACGCGTGAAGATTTTTAAAAGTTGAATGGCTTGAATTAAATGCAGGATTACAAAGATTACGTATTGTTTCAGAATTTGAAAATAACATGATTAATTACCTGTAATCTTGCCTTTAATTCAAGCAAATAAATTTTTCATAAATCTTCACGCATTCTCAAGATATGACTAAAAACACTAAAGAAACGCTTGGACATTTTTCATCCTATCTTGGAAATATGTGAAGGTTTTTTAAAAGTTTTATTGGCTTGAATTAAATAAAAGATTACAAAGATTACGTCCTGTCAATTTTAGTCGTTTTTTAAAATTTTGGACGATCAAATCTCTCGCGGGTGACTTGACTCAGAAGGCTTTCTGAGGCCTTCTAAGTCAAGTCAGCTGCGAGAGATTTGATCGTCCAAATTTTTTCAGAAGTCGAAATTAACACGATTAATTGCCTGTAATCTTACCTTTAATTCAAGCCATAACATTTTCATAAAACTTCACGCGTTCCCAAGATATGACTAAAAACACTAAAGAAACGCTTGGACATTATTAGTCCTATCTTAAGAACGGTTGATGGTTTTTTAAAAAGTTTTATTAGCTTGAATTAAATACAAGATTACAAAGATTACGCCCTGTCAATTTTAGTCGTTATTTACAAGCCTTCTAAGTCAAAGTCAGCCGCGAGAGATTTGATCGTTTAAATTTTTTTAGTATTTGAAATTAACATGATGAATTACCTATAATCTTCCTTCTAATTCAAGCCAATAAATTTTCATAAATTTTTACACGTTCCAAAAATATGTCTAAAAACACTAAAGAAACGCTTGGACATTTTTAGTCCTATCTTGGGAACTCGTGAAGCTTCTTAAAAGTTGTATTGACTTGAATTAAATACAAGATTACAAAGATTAGGTCCTGTCAATTTTAGTCTTTTTTCACAAGCCTTCTGAGTCAAGTTATCCGCGAGAGATTTGATCATCCAATTTTTTCAGTATTCGAAATTAACATGATAAATTACCAGTAACCTTGCCTTTAATTCAAGCCCATAAATTTTCATAAATCTTCACGCATTCCCAAGATATGAATAAAAACACTAAAGAAACGCTTGGACATTTTTAGTCGTTTCTTGGAAACGCGTGAATGTTTTTAAAATATCTGAATTCTTTTTCAAAGTTACGTGTTCATATATTTCAATATTTCCTGGAATTAGTTAAGAACGTGAACTGAAAAAATAAACGGATTGTGTCATTTATATTTTTTAAAGAAAACCATTCTCTGATGGTTTCGTATCTTGTAAACTAATTAATTAGTTATTAGTTGGTTAGTAAATCCAAGTGACAGAGAGGAAAGTAAAAATTAAGAAAAAAAATATATATAATAATAATTATTCAAACGATTCAATGAAAATAATTCTTATAATGCTTTTTATTTTATTGATTGCTATATTAATATTAGCTAATTAATTTTTTCACAATACTAAATTTTGTAAAGACTGAAGTTTAATATTTTATTAACTTAGAAAATAAATTTATTATTTGTTTTGAGATTATGTGATTTCATAATTTAAAAACTTATATGTAAATATGTTTGAAGTTTTTGTGGGATTAATTAAAAAAATTGTTAATAATTTAAATTGTTATCAATATATAAGGTGAAAATTATTTTGATGTTTCAATAAAAATAATTTTTTAAAGCTTCAAATTATTTGCATTTTTAATGAAAATAATGGTTTAATGATTTTTTTGCTTTTAGGTGATTGAATATTTATTAAATCATTTTGTTAAAACTTAAATTGTTATTATATTGAAAGAAATAAAATGATTCAGAATTTAAAGTTCAGATTAAAAACAAATAATTAAAATTAAAACTAATTTGTACATTAACTTCAACTTGCGCTGAGACTTAGAAAACGTGTAGAAAACACCTGAAATGTAGACGGTTTGAAACCTGTAATACCGTCTTTAATTTAAGCCAACAAAACTTAAAAAATCTTTACGCGTTTCCAAGATACGGCGAAAAATGTCCAAGCGTTTCTGCGTCGATTTCCAGTCGGCGTAACTAGTGAGACCTGTCGGCAGCATTGATCGCCGACTAAACAGGTTTAAAACTTCCCACATTATATAAAGACGTTTCTCGACATTCTACTCAATATTTTTAATATTTTGCAAATCTTCATTAAAACTACAATTTTAAAATAAAAAATCATTTTTAAATTTTTCGAGCTATCTAATGAAAATGGTTTTATTCCCTTGAATCTTTTCAATATTCTGCAGAAGCTGCTATAATTTTTTCATTATCTTTAAAAGCCTGCACTTCGTTTTTTTTTTTCATTTCGGAAAAATAAAAAAAATATAGAAAATTTCCTTAAAATCCTCTAAATTCTATTTTGACAATTTTAAAATTATTTTAAAATATTTTTTAACCTTGACATACTTCAATTTTTTAATTATTTTGAATATTTTTAAAACTTCTAAATATCTAAGTTTTCAGATTCTATTTTGAAATTTTCGGAAACAGCTTAAAATGTTTTAAAACAGTTTTTAATTGTGCATGATTTTGGAATCTTTTAAAAACTTGCAAACCTTCTCAATATTCTTTAAAATGATTTGAATTTTTCTAAACTTAAAAAAAAATTTGCAGCATTAAAAAAAAGCCTTGAAATTTTTCGGATTATTTTTTGACATTTAAAAAAATTCCCAAAACTATTAAAAATATTATTTTACTTTCTCGAAACCTTTTGAAATTCTTAAAAATATTCTCAAATTTTTGTCCAAAATCTTAAAAAATACACAATTTGTTCAAATATGGTTTGAAATATTCTCAAGATTGAAAACATTCTTGCATCATTTCAGAACTTGGAAAACCTTTAATTATCTGATGAACTAATTCAAATATTTCCTAGGTTAGTTTTAAATTCTGCAAAATAAAAGAAATTGTTCGAAAATCTTCGAGGTTCTTATTTGACTTGTTTAAAAAAAATTGAAAACCTAAAATTAATCTTTCAAAAGGAAGCCTTAATAATAATAAAAAATTCAAATATCTTGTTGTTGTTAAAGATATTTTTTGTTGTTGCTGATGTTGTAAATGTTTTGTGAAATCTCATGACCAGAACTTTTTAAAAAACGAATTACTTCGGTGATCAATATCGAAAAATTTTTTCTAGGAACCAAGTTCTCAAAATAATTAATATTTAATACATAAATTTTTTTTTCATAGCAAAAAAATAAATGTATGACAAATGTAACTTACCTCTCCTTTTTGACGGATATGTTCGGAAGAATCTTTTATTAAAATTAACATGTACAATACATTTTTATTTAAATAAATAGCAACAAAATGAAGAACACAAATTAAAAGAAAAAATAAGAATAAAATTTTGAGTTTTGCAAAGTCAATAAAAAAATAGCACTTTTTACTACACTTTTTTAAACCAAAGTATTATGGATTGCAGGACTTTTAGGCTAAATATTTTAAATTTCAGTAAACAAAATTTTTAATTTTAACCAGTTGCTTTCCAAACTCAAAACTCCTTTCTCTAACACAGTTGTTAATAATAATTTTTTTTTAAATCGACGGCATGTGACTTCCCATCATTTCAGATAAATTGGACACAAATGGGCCAAGGGCCGTCATCAAAATCCTTAGTGCAGGTGCCATCATTTTTGCCGTAAGAATAAATGGTGTAAAAATAGGAATAAATGTTGCGATATCCAATGAGCAATTCACTAAAAGCTCCATATTGTTGCCTGACATCAACGCGTTCAGACAATTGTGCATTGGCATGAATGACATCAGCATTTGTATAATCATAGAACTTATCGTATTTATCATTTCAAATAATGGAGAAAATAGGCCAATATTGCTAAACGGAATTAAGTTCGTGATTGCCATTTTTTAAAAGAAACTTCAATCAAGAGAATAATTTTCAATGTTCTGCAAAAAAAGTTATTCAAATAAATACAAAAAATAGATAAGTTTCTTTACTATCTGTATCGGAAATCTTTGGTACATCTAGCTTTGAGTACTTTTAAAAATCATTGCTGATTTTAAATGTGATTACTCTTGCAAAACAAGAGCGAAAAAATAAAAAAAATAAATTGTTGAGAAGCTTATCAAATTTTGCGTTATATAACACCTGCTATAGATATTTTGTATCCTTTCTGAAGCATAAAGTACGTGAGAAGTTTATGAAACAGCAAGAATTTTTTTCGATTTGATCTTCAATTTTAAATCGAGGCAGTAGTGTGGCACAAATCTGAAATTTACGCTCCTCAGTCCGTAAAGTCTTATCTTTAATTCAAGTTAGTTAAAACTGAAAAATCTCTACGAGTTCTCTAGATATTATTAAAAAGGTCCAATCATATTTCATTATAACTTAAAAACGCGTAAAGATTTTTGAAGTTTTATAGGCTTAAACTAAAGATAGGATTTACCTTAAACTTGTGTTAAATTAAGGCCAATAAAACTTCAACAATCTTCACGCGTTTCCAAGATATGACTAAAAATGTCCAAGCATATCTGCGGCGATTTTGAGTCGGCGTAACCAGTGAGATCTGTCGACAGTAGTAATCGTCGTACAAAAACTTGGACATTTTTAATCTCATCTTGGGAACGCGTGAAGATTCATAAAGTTTTATCAGCTCAGAATAAAGACGAGATTTTAAAGATTCTGTCCTATCAATTAAGATTGTTGATCAAAATCATTCTACGTCACGGTCGACCGAAAAAGCGGTGGTCGTTTATAGTTTTTCAGAATTTGTACCTTAACCTTGTCTTAAATTAAAGCCAATAAAACTTTAAAAATCTTCACGCGTTTTTAAGGTATGCGAAAAATGTCCAAGCATATCTGCGTCGATTTTAAGTCGGTGTAACGAGTGAGACCTGTCGTCAGTAAAAATCGCCGAACAAAAACTTGAACATTTTCAATCTTATCTTGGGAATCCGTGAAGATTCATTAAGTTTTATCGGCTGAGAAGAAAAATGAGATTTTTAAGATTACGTCCTATCAATTTAGATTGTTTTTCAAAATCATTATACGTTAGGTCGATATCAAAAGTGTTGGTCGTTGATAGTTTCTCAGAACTTGTACATTATTCTTGTAATAAATTTACGTCAATAAAACTTCAAAAATGTTCACGCTTTCCAAGATATGACTAAAAATGTCCAAGCATATCTGCGACGATTTTCAGTCGGCGTAAAGAGTGAGACCTGTCGACAGTAGTGATCGCCGATTAAAAACTTGGAAATTTTCAATCCTATCTGGGGAACGCGTGAAGGTTCATAAAGCTTTATCAGCTCAGAATACAGATGAGATTTTAAAAATTACGCCTCATGAATTTCAGTTACTTTTCATAAGCTTTCGAAGTCACATTCGGCTGCAAAAGCGGTGAACGTCGAGAATTTAGAGAATTTGTAGTTTTATCGGTGATTATGGAGGAAAAAAAAAAAAAATTGGACCGTAATTTTAACTCGAGCTGTTACTGAAGAAACTTGTAAAAAATAACTGAAATTGACAGACCTGAATGATGGTGATCTTGTCTTTAATTTGAAGTAATAAAACTTAAAAAATCTTCACGCATTGTCAAGATATGAGTGAAAATGTCCAAGCGTATCTGCGTCGAATTTTTAGTTGGAGTATCCTGCGAGGCCGGTAAAAAGCAGTAATCGTCGATTAAAAAATTAACAAAGAGACACTTTGACATTTTAATCATAGCTTGGGAACGCGTAAAGATTTTCAAATCACCTCCAATTAAAGTCAAGATTACAAAGATTATGTCCTGTCAATTCGAGTTCTTTTTCACAAGCTTGCTAGGCCACAGTCTTCCGCAAGAGCGGTTATTTTCAAAAATTTTTTAGAATGTTAAATTGAACTTGCGCTGTGATGCCTGAAACTTATGGAAAATAACTGAAATCGATAGGACGTAATTCTTGCAATCTTTTTTTAAAATTTAAGCTAATAAAATGCGAAAAAATTACGTGTTCCTATAACAGGACATAATCTTAGTGATCTTTTCGTTAATTTAAGGTAATAAAACTTTTTAAATCTTCGCGCGTTTTTAAGATGTGGATAAAAATGTCCAAGCGTATCTGCGACAAAGTTTCAGTCGGAGTGACCAGCGATGCCGTTCAAAAGCAGTGATCGCTAACTAAAAATTCGTCGTACACGATCAGAATTTGTACCTCAACTTCAACTCTTGCTGAGGAAACGCTTGGACATGTTTACTAATATCTTGGGAACTCGTGAAGATCTTTCGAGTTTTTTTAGTTTAAATTAAAGATAAAATTTCAAAGACTACGTCCATTAAGAGTTAAAAAATTTTATTTGCTCTAAGAAGACATGAAACTTTAGAGATAGAGTTTTATCAATTTCAGCTTTTTTATAGAATTTTTCGAAGCTATACCACAAGTTGAAGTCGAGTTAAAAAACTAGAAAAGTTCTCGATTTTTGTAAAGAACTTCTTAGGTGATACATACTATTCAAAATAAAAAGTTTTAATTATAGATCGTTTGATGCAGAATTTCATAAGCTTTTCAGAAGTTAAAAAATAGTTACTCAATTTTTTAACGAGTTTTTTTTTCAAAGTTGTCAGTGATTCTTGATAGTATTCATGCTAGTCGTATCTAATATTTCCGATCATAGTGTAATCAATTTTGTGCATAAACAACAATTGTTTTTATAAACAAAAAATTGTATTAAGCATTAAAAATTAAAAACGTAACACTTGCCCTCTTAGTTTAAACGTGGATAAGAAGGCAAATTTTGCATATCAATTATTCAAGATTTCTTAAATTATTTCTCCACAACAATTTTTTAAAAAGGTTGCAATTTTGTTTTAAAAAAATTGTATGAGCTTATACTCAAAGTTTCGACAAAAAAAATAAGTTTCAATTAAAATAGTCGATTTGTTTGTCAATTTCAAGAGTTTGAAATTGTAATTTTTGACTAGAAAATAAAAACATTGCAGCATAATTTCACTTGAATAATTTTGGATTTAATTATTATAAATGGTTTGGTTTCAACGGGAAAATGATCAGAATCGTACAATTTCATAATAAAAGCCTTGATATCTAGTTTAATAATTCTTAAGTAAAAATCCAAAAGTCTATAGTTGTAAATTTTTAATTAAAAATTTTTTTAAATAATTTGGACTGTTAACATATAAACTGTGTTAAATTTTTTTTAAAGAAACATCATTGATATAATTTTTTTTCTATCCCGACACGAAACGTTTCTAATTTAAGGGCATAATAAAAAATTTCTCAGAATTAAATTTCACTAAATATTTATAAATGAAATACCTTGTATAAATTTGGCACAACGGATTGTAGAAAAAATTATTTATTTTCATACAAATTTGTGAAGAGAACAGAAATTTATCGAGTTCTGTCAAGTGGAGTTGATTTAGAACTGGTTGAACCTTCGTGCATATATTGATAACGAGCTCAACAATTATTTAAAAAAATGCGAGTGAATAATGCGACGTCTTCGAATTAGTGAAATGAATTAGATAAGTGATTGAAAGTTACATTTTTGCCCCAGTAAATTGAAAAAAGTTGTTCTCTCTGAAACAGGAAATTAAAATATTGTCAGAAATAGAGTCGAATCATGACTGACGATCTATGAAGCTATTTTAGGCCCAGGGATTGAATAATAAGTAACTAAAATAAAATAACGCTAAATAATTTTTAAATTATCAAATCAAACTAGTATTTCTTGATGAAAATCCAAAAAAATTATTCAAATATTATTAGAAAAGAATATAATAAAAAACAATAGAAAAAAAATCAAAAAATAGAAAAGAATGGAATAGAATAGAACGAACTGGACTAACATAGAAAATAAAAGAATAAAATATAATAGAATAGAATAGGAGAGAATAGGATATAATATAATATCATATAATATAATGCAATAATATATAATAGACTAGAAAGAATGGAATGGAAGGGAATGTAATGGAATAAAAAACGGAATAGAAATGAATATAATAGAATATGATAGGATAGAATAGAATAGGATATGGAAGGATAGGCTAGAGATGGAATGGAATAGCATAGGATTGGATACAATAGAATAGAATAAAATATGATAGAATATAATAGGATATAATAGAATAGAAAGAATGGAATGGAAAGGAATAGAATATGATAGAATAGAATATAATATAACAGAATAGAATAAACTAGAATAGAATAGAATAATATAGAATAAAATAGCATTTAATCGAATACGATAGGATAGGATGGGATAGAATAGAACAGAACAGAATATAATAGAATAGGATAAAATAGAATAGAATAGAATATGATAGAATAAAATAGAATATAATAGAATAGTAAGAATGTAATGAAAGGGAATGTAATATAATAGAATATAATTGTATAGGATAGGATATGATAGAATAGGATAGGATAAAATAGTATAAAACAGAATAGAATAGAGTATAATAGGATAGGATAGAACATAATAGAATATGATAGAATAGGATAGGATAGGGAAGGATAGGATAGGATAGAATAGGATGGAACAGAATAGATCAGAATAGAATGGGATATAATAGAATAGTATAGAATGGAATAGTATAGAATATAATAAAATAGAATAGAATGTAATGGAATAGAATAGAATAGAATATAATAGAATAGGACAGAAGAGGGCAGAATAGGATATAATAGTATATAATATTATTGAATAGGATGGGATAGAATATAATAGTATAGGGCAGAATAGGTTAGGATAGTATAGAATAGAATATAATAGGATGGGACATAATATAATATAATACAGTAGGGTAGAATAGCTTAGGACAAAATAGAATAGAATAGAATATAGTAGAATAGAATAGAATAGAATAGAAAAGACCAGAACAGAATAGAATGGAATAGAAAAGAATATAATAGAATATAATAGGATAGAACAGGATGGGGAAGAATGGGCTAGACACGGAATGAAATAGAATAGGATAGGATACTATAGAATAGAATCGAATATGATAGAATATAATAGGATATAATAGAATAGAAAGAATGAAACGGAAAGGAATAGAATAGAATAGAATAGAATAAAATAGAATATAATAAAATAGAATAGAATATAATATAATAGAATAGAATAATATAGAATAGAATATAATAAAATTGAACAATATAGAATAAAATAGCATTTAATTTATATTCATGCGATAGGATAGGACGGGATAGAATAGAACAGAACAGAATAGAATATAATAGGATATAATAGAATAGAATAGAATATAATAGAATAATATAGAAAAAATAGAATACAATTGAACAATATAGAATAAAATAGCATTTAATTTATATTCATACGATAGAATAGAACAGAAC